>VZSG01000179.1:437287-541933 GCA_013398315.1 Nothoprocta pentlandii | reverse complement strand
CGAGGCGGCCCCCAGCGCCGGCCGGGCGCAGGCTTCCTGAGGGCTCTCCATGGACAGAAGTTAATTTAGTTATTGCTGCGTCTAGGGGCTGGGCTCGGCACGCTCCGCGCTGTCAGCAGAGCTCAGCGTGGGGGGCACCCCTCTCAGGAGGGCGAGGGCCTCTCCCAGGGGCAGCCCACAGCCCCTGGGAGCCCGGCCGTGGTGGCCACCAGCGCCTCCCTGCTGGCGCCCGATCTGGCCCGGCATCGAGGGCAGGGAGCTGGTCCTGGCTCTGTCTGCATTTTGCATCGGGTATTGCAGAGAGGAGGAGCCAGGCCTCCTCCAGGCAGCGGGAATACGGGGAGTTGAAGAGCGGTGGCTCTACAGGCTCCCTCGCCTGTGTGTGTGCAACAGCAGTGTCTTTGTCTGCTTAAGCCGCTCCTGAGAGAACAGCAAAACTGGGCCCTTCGCATCCACACCAGCCCGGCTTTGAGCCCTAGGGATATGTTGGCTGGTGAGCAGAGTTTTGTGAGGCCTTGTGCCCCCCTGAGGTGGGGCTGGCCACAACTCCGCGTCCCCCTGCGCTGTTACGGTGTCTGCTGCGCCTGTCAGCGTGAGGTGTTTAACTGCAGTGCGTGTGTGAAGAACATCGGCAAATACAAATATTGATCACCTGGAACACTGCGTCTGTTTGCCTCTGTCAGTCTGACTGGAGTCTCTGTGACCGTATGGGCAATAAGGGCAATAACCTGTCCTGTGACTGAAGGCCAAATGAGAATAAAACAGTGAGATCCAAAGAGAGTTACTAGAGGAGCTGAACTCCTAATGTGCCTGTCAGAAGAAGACAAGAGAAAATCCCTGCACAACCACAAAGTCTGCAGAATAGGGACCTGCCCGCCTTCCTTCCCTGTCCTGTTCCCGGCCTCCGACCAAGTTCAAGCGCTCGTGTAGCCCAGCAAGTCAAATTCCAGCTCCACCAGTGGCTTGAAACAAGCTTATTTTGGAGAGGGTCACCTGTAATGGCAAACTCTCAACCTACTCCCAGAAGCTCCAGCTGGGACGGAGGCAGTAAGTGCGGGACCGAAACGCAACCATTTGCTTTGGAGATGACTCTTCACACTGCTGCTCTCAACAGCATTTCTTTCTCTTTCTTTGCTTTGCAGCTTTGTTCACCTGCACCATTTTCCTTAAAATGAATTAAAGAGACTTCTTTTTAAGTGGATGTGGAAGGAAAATAATAATTTCTCAGATTCATGTTCTGCATGAATCTGAGGAAGATGTGATTTGGTATGGATATCTGTTTCTCAGGGAGAAAGAAACAGTGGTGGAATATCTGTTAGAAATGTGATTTTTTCCCTTGTTTTTACACACATGAATATATATATATTTTCATATATACATATAGGTAGACTATGGCCTCTGCTTCAGCAGCACCACAATGTAGGCAGTAGGCAGTGCTGACCAGTGGATCCTGCACTAAATCCGGGAGCTCTTGTGCTCTCAGCGACAGCATGAAGAGAGTTAAACACGATTTGGTTCTCCACAAGCAGTGACTTACAGCAGAGGAAGACACAGACGGCTTTCAGTCCTGTCCAGCAATCTTGTTTTGTGGATTTTCCTTTCACAGTTAAGCAGTGGTACTTCAGAAGAGCTAATGATAATAGGAAGACTCAGTGAGTGAGCTTAGGAAAGGGAGTTAATCTGTGTGTGAAGCCCCAGCCAAAAACATGCAATTTGTTAGGGCTTTCCTTTAGGACAGTGGCAGTGAACATGCAGCCATGCTGAGCGAGGCGACTGGAAGCGCAGATAGAAAAGAAAAGTAAAAGAGATGAGCTGAAAGCTGCATTGGGGAAAAAAGGCAAAAAAGAAGCACCCGTGAGGATCAGCCAGCTAAGCCATATTGCAGAAGCTGTGATCACAAGGACCCACTGCATAAAATGACATTTCTGGGCTGGAAAAGGTTGAGGTGGCAAAACTTGGGGTGGCAAAATGTCATGGGCGAGCAGCAACAAAGTGCTGGTCATCGGGTGCTGTGAGGAGGCTGGTTGCTCCAACCCGGGTGGTATCCGAGGTGTGAGAAGAGGCTGAGATCATGGAAAGAGATTAACAAGAGGCTTAGCCTATCTCCTCCTGGCAGAGTGAATCTGCTGCATTTCCTTGGTTTAGGAAGACCACTTATGACAGAAACATAGTCGAGTCTTAGGAAAGTACTTGAGGAAAAGCTTTTTTGTTAGTGTGGTTTCAAGTTTAGAAAAGCCTATGACTACTAGTATTATTTTGTCAACTGTGTCAGTTTCCCATTCACTTCTCCATCCACTTCTCTCATCTGGGGGTCATTCTGCAAGACCACTTGTCCTACCATGTCTTTGGTCACAAGGAGCTGCTTCCAGGCCCTTCCCGTGTCCCCACACGAGCCCAGCACCCCTGCCCTGCCTGCGTTTCTCTTTCCTCTTCTCCCTCTGGGAGTTTCCCCAGGGACCTGCAGGTGGATGTCTCTGCAGGGATGAGGCTAATGGGCTTCTGCTGCTCCCTTTCCACAGTAGCAAAGGAAGGAAGAAAATTAACTCACAGTTTAGAGGTGTTCTCTGGTGGATCTTGAGGCCCCTGGAGGTGGGGGAATTGTGAGGTTTTCTCCGTGATTCTTATGCCTTGGAGTTTCACCGCTGGACACAGGACGGTTCCATGGTGGTAACTTCAAGCCCGGGAAGAGCTTGATGTAGGACGGGGTTTGATGCAGAGGTGCCACCAGTGAAGGTTACTGTCCCGTAGCCAGGGCATCAGACTGCCCCCTAGGCACAGAACTACCCCTGCAAGAGCTCAGGAGCGGGGATTAGCAGTAACATCACTGTGAGAACTCTCCCCCTTGGATTACAAGGATACAAGGTAATCCCCATATCTGAGCCCTTAAAACAACCTTCCCTCTTCCAGCAGCAGTCTGAAAATAAATAAATCTTACTTGTTTCCTAGGATTTTCCTTTTAAATTATACACAGGGTGGAAGGCTGGAGCCTTTAAGTATTATTCCTGTTTCTATTTTTGCCACTTGATTTTTGAAACCCAAATGCACTAGTGCAGTGATATCAAATTCTGTGGTCCATAAAAATTCATTAATTTTCTCAAGAACGACCAGCCCTAGAGGGAGTGCTAATACAATTTACATGTCACAGGTCATAACCGAACTTTTACTCCTGGGGCTTTTTTTCCCCTCTCCCCAATAAACTTTAGTTTTTTTAGTGGCCAGATGATGGATCCATCAGTGACAATTCACTTCAGGGACCCAAACATATGTAAAGTTGTCTTCATTCTCTGTAGACAGTGGCATATTTTTATTACCTATACTCTGACAGCTGCTCGGGAGTTCCTACATCCCAGGTTTCATTTCAAGAATATTTGACACCTTTCTGAAGGCAGTAGGGTAACAAACAGTCGGGTAACAAGACATCAGTGTATTTGCATTTAAAGTAAACTGGACCTGCCCACAATGAGGAGGTATAGCCTAGTTTGTGGTCAAAATTTACTTGTGGCCAGGAGTTTCCCCTGTTAAGCCCTGACATTACTTTGACCTGCTCTTGCTTGGACCTCTGTGAGTCCCAGCAAGAGGAAAGGAATTTTTCCAAGCCTCCTAAGTGCGTTTGCCAAGGACCAAGCCAAGGACCAGGCGTTTGACCTGTGCTGCCCTGTAGTTTTAAGGAGGCTGCTCTCGCTGCTGGATACTGAGTGCAGGGGCCCGTTTGCCCGCGGGTCGACAGTTTCCAAGGCCGCTGATGTTGGCACCAAGGCAGGAGCAGCGAGTTGAGCTGCTGTGGAGGCTCAGGTGCCTGGAGTTTGGACCCTGAAACTATTCAGCTCAGCCTCTTGCCCAGCATCTAAAGATGCCCGGATGAGCCTCGCTGGAAATTTCCTTCTCCTCTTCTCGAGGGTGCTGGTGGCATCTCCTGAAGCCCCTTGTGCTTGGAGCTGTCCATGCCGGCCCCCAAGAGGGTCCGTCAGCAGCAAGCACCAGGGCAGGGGACTCCTGCCACCGGGACTCGTCAAGTCGACGAGTCAAATAGCTGTCTTGGTCTTTCCTTCCCTTTACATGCAAATACCAAGGAAAGCAGTCCACAGGCCTCTGGCAGTCCACAGGCACCCAGCGAGCCTGCTGAATTCGATGCTTGTGTTCACAGCATCCCGATGCACCCGGCTTCGTTAGGGCGCTGGTGGGGCAGCACGCTGGAGACGGAGCTCTTGGCGGGGCACTTGGAACAAGCAGCCGCCCCGTAACGGGAGCCGATCTCCCCTCACTGCTCAAAGGCTCTTCCCGGGCCCTGCGGGGAGCCCTCCTCCTGCAGTGACACACAGGGCTGGAGCAGCAAGCGGCCGCGCGCCGGGACGGCTGTTCAGCCAGGCAGCGAGGGCAGAGCTGCTCCGAGAGCGGGAGAGCTGGGAGAGGAGCCGCGAGGGAGCCGCCAGGACGCCCCGAGGGCGCCGTGAGGGCGCCGCGAGGGAGCCGCCAGGGCGCCGCCAGGGCAATGTGAGGGAGACGTGAGGGTGCCGCGAGGGCGCCGCCAGGGAGACGCCAGGGAGCTGTGGCCTCCCGAGCCTGCAGCCCCTCTGCCCGCCCGCGGCAGCGCTCAGGCGGACGAGCCTGAGGCTGTGAGCGGGGCTGTAGCTACCCCGAGCGGCACCGTAGCCACCCCGTGAGCGGCGCCGGCTGCTGCCGTGACCAACAGCACGAGCGCGGCAGGGCTCTTGAGCTGCGCTGTGCTTATCTATGAGCTGCGGTGAGCTGGGCAGCGCAGCCCATCTGCCTTCAGCTCTCGGATGTGAGAGACGTGAGCAAAGCCCCACTTGCCTCCTGAGGAACGTAACATTAAACCTAGAGCCGCGTGGCCTCCCGCAATGCCTATGCCTGCGGGTGCTCTGTGAAGGCGCGTGGCGGGGCTGCCGCCGCCGCTCGCCCGTCCCCGGGTCGCTCCTCACAAGGGCCCTGGGGCCGTTCTCCTCAGCAGCCGGCGCGGGCCCACGCAGGCGGCTTCGGCGCCACCCGCCCTCTCGTCCCCGCGCTCCCGGGACGCGGGGCTGCGGAGCACCCACCTGGGGCCAGCCTGGCCCCTCTCCGCTCGCATCTCACCTGGTGCATCTGCTTCCTACCTCCAGTCCCCAAGGAGGGGCTGGGTAAGGGTGCTCTCCTCATCCTTTTTCCCCTTCTTTATATTGGTAACTTGGCTCTTCAGTCTTTTTCAAGTCTCTGCTGCTCCCTAGGAACTCCACAGAGGACTTCCCTGAAGGATTTGAAGGCATTTGTGCCTACCACAAAATTTCAAAGTCATCAGCTACATTGGTACCACCTGATGACAACAAGTTACACGCCGATGAGGCAGAGGGATGTGGCTCCAAGCTGAAGCTGTGAGTACACCAAGGTGATTCAGGAGCTGCCTGAGCTCGGCGTTTGTGTCCGGCCCAAGCGTCCTCACGCCCTGCCTGCAGTGCCCAGCGAGCAGCAGGGATCAGCACTCTCGCGAGTTCTCGTTCCTGAAATGAGCACTTCTCGAGTAGGAGGAAAAGAACCCCTGATAAGGCTGAGCATAGAGGAAATTATTTACTTCTCATAGAAGCCATTTCCTATCTTTTGAGAATTTATTATATTTATTATATTGTGCAAGCATACTTCATACTCCTGCCTCTGGACCGGGGCAGCAGTCACCTGAAGGGACGCCTCACCTTAGTCAATCTACAACACGTGTGTTTGCTTTTTAAACGGGAACTGTCAGGGACTGCTGCGAGCCCCGCCGGGCACCGGAGGAGCTGACGGAGCCAGCGTGGATCGAGCCCTCCCGCACGCTTCCAGTGCACAATACTTAACACGTCTGCAGTGCAGCAACGGCCTTGCTTCTCTTACACCAAACCACAGAACAGACAATGTTCCCAAGCCAACGCTTAGTTTGAGCTTTATTTTTAGAAACAGAAACAGGACTGTGGAAGATGTGCAAATACATATATAAAAATCCAAATACATATATAAAAAACAATTGGAGAGAAGCATAACGTAGCTGACCTCCAAGGTCGTTTCCGTACTGAAGGGGAAGTTTTGCATGCATACAAAGCAGAACCTAATCACTTCGTAGCCATTTGTTTCATGTAATAACGGTAATCAATAAGACTCAAGAACAGACTCATGACTTTTTTACTCCAGTGCCAATTCCATTTAATTACAAAGTTTGAGTTAAGTTTCAGGAAACTCTTGCCCTCAGCTCCTGGAGGGAGGCCAAGGTGAGAACTGGTAGGAAATTGGAGGCTGAGAGCAGTGTCCTTCAGATGGACAAACACGGAGCAAAGGGGGGCCCTGCTGCTGGCCACGTCCCATGGAGGGTAGGTCTGGCTCTGAGCAGGCCACTGATTACCCAGAAGCAGTTTCCCAGAGAAATCCCTGAAGCCTCTGCCCTTACCTCTCCATAAACAAATGAGGAGGAAGATGAAGGTGGAGGTTTTGAGCAGCGGACACATCAGAAATGCCAGGTCTACGGTGAAGCCCATCGCGGGGACCGAGCTGCGTGCCGAGGGGCCTGTCTGCGACGCTGCAGTAGCCACGGCCGGGGCAGCGCCACCCAAGAACAAGTTTGCGCTGAGTTGCTCGGCCTCCAAGAGGCTCCAGCAGCAGCCTCCTCCAGCACCGGTGACCTCTCGCTGTGCCTAGCGGGAAGCCCAGCCCAGCCCGTGCAGCCAAAGGCCCCCGGGCTGCTCTGTGATAGCTGCTCCGCGACAGGAAACCCGCTCGGTGCCAGGGCCGCGCGGGCTCTCTGTGGCCTTCAGAAATGGCAGGCTGGAGCCCCCCGCAGCTCCGGGGCTTGGGGGCGGGCAGGATTCCTCCCAGCTCCCTGCATTCCAGCAGAGGTGCCGCTGGAGCAGCCCTGCTTGTGGGCAGAGCACCCGCAGGGCTAACGCGGCGCTACCGCAACGGAGGGCTCAGCTCCTTCTCAACCTCCTACTCCTGCAGGGAAACGCTGCTCCAGCGGTGCCTTTAGCATGCAGGAGCTGACGGTCTGCACACCTGAGCAAACTAAATAGATTCACCATCCAGGCAGTCCTGGAATATCTCATTTTGCAACAGAAAAGAAGCAGAGGCAGATGGAGCAGTTCCCCAAAATACGGGATTCATCCCCATAACAGAGGTAACGTTACATGCCTTAGCACTAATGCAAGGCAGAGAGCCCTAAAAGCACAAGGAGCTGTAAAATCATACTTGATTAATAAGAAAAGCTAGTCCTTAAGAAATGACTGGTCTCCTTGCACTCATAAAATAAAATAAAATAAAATAAAATAAAATAAAATAAAATAAAATAAAAATAAATAAAAATATCCTGAAACTAGCAAAGGAAATTGTTTAAAGGAGGAACTTTAAATGAAGAAGTTCAAAAGAAAATGCAGGATTTGCCACAGTAAGTAGAAAAAAAAATGATTTAAGGCTGAAAAATTGCCGTCAGAAAGCACAGCAGAAGTATTCTAGCTTAAACCAGAAAGCAATCAAAAAGAAATGATGAGCATCCTGCCCTTCATGGAGTAAACGAGCAGAGGGTATAACCTGGTGTGCCCTGGGCAGAAGCTGCAAGAGTCTGGGATTATCAAATTGTGCAAAGTGGGAAAGTTTTCTTTAATGTGTCAAAATAGGCAGCAAAACTTTGCAAGGAATAAAGCCAGTCCTCAGTGTATGTGAAATGCCTTCTCTGAGCTGCCTGTTCTCCAACTTACATAAAGTTGCTGTTTTATAACTACCACATAATTCAAACTGCTGTCCCCTGCCACAGCCCATCAGCGTTTCTGGTTTAACTGTTGAATTTGCAATCCAGACTCAATTAAAGGAGTTTACAGTTTTAACACAGGGATCATATATTGGGTTTGTTTGGCACATTCCTCTGCAGCTGGGAAGTAAACCCGGGGCAGAGGGACCATTAACCTGTGAACTGTCTTTGAAGCCCTTCCCCACGATACCAGACCTCTGCGTCGCTCTCATTTCACCGCGTGCGTCTGCTCCCATTCAATGCCAACGTGTGAGAAGCAGTAGAGGAATCCAAGAACAGAGAGCGTTGCCCATGGCCAGCCTAAAAATAGAAAGACAGACAATCCCAGTCAGAATAATTAATGAGCGCTGCAAGGAGAAGTAGGCTCTTGGGACGAACAACTTATGATGTGTCTAATTAATTTTATTATCGGCTCAGTATTGTAAGTAGAGCCAACCCACAAAATCTGAAAAAGGAAAGCTGGATTGCCCAAGCTTCGGAGGTGGGCATCAGAGACCTGCTCTTGGCCATGTGCAGGGAGCTGGATCAGGTTCCTTTCTGCTCAGTACCTCCAAGTGACACTTACTGAAGTGAAGATGTCTATTTTAGTCCTCTCCTTTGTGGCTGGGTTGCCCATCAAGCAGATCCCCATTTGAACCTTGACATTCAAAGCGGGCTGTGCTGCTGCCCAAAGGGCACGAAGGGATGCAGAGCTATTAGGTGAGTTATTAAAAATCAGAACAAAGCTTCACCAGTTACCTGCCCGGCAGGAAAACGTGGCTGAGGAAACCTCTGATTAAAGCTGTTTCGGATGACCTGCAGCTGGGTGTCAAATTGATGTACGTGTCCTACAGCCCTGTAACAGCTATTGGGGGCACAACAAACCGAGTATCTCCAGAGGACTTTTTAAACACCAAAATCATGGGTTTTTTTTTCATTCCCACCAGTGAAACCAGGCTGCTGCAGGAGTGAGGCAAGTTTCATACTGAGCAGTAAGATGAAGCCTAGCAGTGCTTTGTCTCTCATAAGATTTTACATAAAAATGTCATTGGCAGCAATAATACCTTTTTCCAACTGCAAGAGTTTGTTGCAACATTCTTTATAGAGCCAGGGCCAGAAAGTTTGAAACGGATGCATACTAGAAGTGTTTACCTTTATTTTTAAGGGTGCTTTTAGAAACCTTGCTAGGTACCTATTCGGCATTTGTAAGTACTTTGAAAATCCGGTACACAGCAAACGAGTCAACACTACCCTTTAATACAGCTTAGTCCTCGTCCCAAGCCACTGCACCACATCTTACGTGGGAGATCTTGGCACAGCACCTGAGTCTACAGTGGGAATTTCTAGATACCTCTAGATTTGTGACACCAAAGGTGAGCAGGGGGCTGCTTCCTGGCAGGGGCTTCCCCTGCATCTCTTACCACGCTAAAGCCCAAAGCTCCACACAGGGAATGTCGTCGCTGTGGGACCTCCTCCCAGCTCCACACACAAGTGCAGGATGTGCGTTCTGGATCACGAGCTCTCGGTAAAGTGCAGTACAAAAAACGTACTTTAAAAACATCATTATTGAGGTTGTCAAACCAAGCACACAGCCACTGGGAAGTGACTGAGGTAACTTTGCCTTTCAAATACAAGGCTTTGTTGACTGTCTTCTGTAAGTTGATTTTAGACTTGAAGGCCAAGTTTCACGACATGACACGGACTTTCATCAACATTTTTTATTTGAAAGATCCATTAGTATTTGTTAATGTGTGTCATTTATATGTCCTGGAACAAATCCATGTGCTATTGGTAAATCTAAACCTGTTTGTAAGCTTTACCTGCACAAATTTCTTCTAAGATGGCTGGACTTCCCTTCTTACAGAGAAGCACTGGGTGAGAAATATTTACAGAATCACAACCAATACAATAATTATACAGGTAGACTGCTCCACAAAAATCAAATGTGGACTTCTTTGTTTGAAAAAGCTAAGAGGGTTATGTAACCCGTGGAGAGGAGCAGCAGTGCTTTGGCTGCCTGTAATGATGCATCACGTAACCAACCTCTCCCCAAGAAATGCCCGTTCCCCAGGGTGCAGGGAACACCGCTCTGCTGCACCAGCTGAGACCCTGCTCACCATTCTTGTTGGTCTGAAATCCTACACACCAATTTTTTTTTGTACTCGGTTCCCAGCATCATGAATGGAATGCCTGCTTTCGTTATGAGGTTGTAACAGTCATAACGGAGCTAATGCAAACAATTCCAACAGCAGCAGCTTTCACAGCTACGCCCTTTGAACTGACTATCTCTTCTTCAAAAATGCTTCTGGACAGCTCCAGCACATCCACAAAAAGTCATGTTTCTGGCACATTCTGGATATTGAATTGAAGGGAAGAGGATCAAACCTAGCTTTCAAGTAGCAGTTTGGCTCACAGCTCTCAAATGTCCTCATTACCTCACCTCAAATCATCTCAGAAGACATTTATTTTTTGTATCCATAATGAATCTCCTTCATGTTTCCTCATCACAACATCATCAAAACACTGGGAAATGGCACTTTGTACACTCCAGCTTGTAAGACTTAAGAGCTAGAGACACTAGCTGCATTTTGCATTTCTAAAAACTGCCTCAGTAGCTTTGGCACCTGAGTCCTGCTTTCAAATGTGACTTGGGCACAGAAGAGCTGGGATGTTAATAGAAGTGAGGAGCCATCTCCCCCTGAAAAGCCTGACTTCTCAGGCTGTGATTTCGATTTGCAAGTATCCAAGTTGCTGCAAGGCCTTGCACTTGGGAAAATCAATCCTTAAAGAAAGCTTCACATGTGATAAGATACTGAAGCAGCTACCCTGTAAAGTGGAATTAAGGATAGAGAAGTGTGGGGAGCAGGAGGAAAGGGTTGAATAAGAAGCTACAGCAAATCAGCGTTGCAGGCCAAGACCTCTCACCTATGCTACCATCCTTACAAGTTCAGTAATACTGCCACATTTTCAGGAGAAAAACCCTAATTCAATAAATAAATAATAAATAAATTGAAATAAACCTATCATCTAGCCCAACATTTGAAACAGAGGATAATGACTGGGTTTTTTTTCTCCTTTCCAGGACTATTTATCACTTCTGGGTGGACTGATGCTGACCACCACAGGAGGACATGCCCAACAGAGCCTGTTACAAACACCGTGCACTTTAATACCCGATTACAGAGCTCAGGGATTTGGTAATGGAAACGCCACACACTTTCAGCTGTGTTACCATTTGACAGGCAGATGGGGGACCAAGTTACGCAAAGCACATCGAGGTGATCTGACTTACCCAAAATGGCACAAAGAAAATGCTAGATCTGCCCCATCTCCCGCAATCTCTGTATGTTACACTCGAGCTCAACAGAGCTGGCTGTGATCTAAAACTGATTTAAAGAACTTCACCTCAATTTATCCTCCCATGACTCCGCAAGCTCTGTACTACCCTGAGAACTTGATTAGAAATGCAGCTTCTCGCCAGCCTGCCGTTCTCTCCAGCAAGGCTTTGTCTGCCTATCTGATGCTGTAGGAATGGCATTGGCCAGGGAAGAAGGCTTTGTATTATTCACATTCTTCCTCATCTCCTGAGTTGGGGCTTTTTAAAATTTATTTATTTTTATGCTCCATGTTTCTGCATAGGTTCTTAAAAATCTCAGAGCATGCACTACACTATTCACAGTGGCTGTGGAGCAGAGCCTCTTTGGAGGCAGCAAAATTTGTAATAAATGTGCTCTTTGCCTAAAGACTAACTGATGCTGCCAGTTTCTGGATTTTTCAGTGTAAAACAGAAGATGCTGCTTCTTAACACTCAGCTCTGGAAGTGACTGTGGTGCCTTTTTTTCCTTTCTTTTTTTTTTCTTTTTTTTTTTTTTTCTCATTACCAATATGGACATTACTGCCTCTTAGCAGTGGATTCTCCCTCTCCTTGTTGGAGGCAGAACCTCTCTTAATGACACCCAACAGTGACACCAGCAGCTCCAGATGACTTAGAGTGTAGATGAGAAGCACTGTTTCCATCTATAGATTATATAACATGAGTGGTGGATGCTGGTAGCTTCGCTCTATAGTTCTTCATATATATATTTTTTGATGTTATTACCTGACTTTAATTCTGCCTTAAGTATTTTTAATTCTAAATGCTCTAGGAAGGACAAAAGATTTGTAGCAGCTTTATCTTCTGCTTCGAATTTTGCAGTAAAGTGTCCCAGCCTATGACTTTCTCCAACAGAGCGAGCAAGTAAAAAAGTCTGAGATTTTAGGCAGCAAATCTCTAAGTAACTCTGGAATAATACAACAAAAAACCAAAGAACTATATTAGTGGAAATGCTGAAGGTGAATCAGCAGTAAAGATGACATTAAAACTGACGAGCATGAGTCTTTCTCCTGCAGGTAATAGGAAGAGAAAGAAAAACCAAACAGCTTTAGTTTCCAGGGATAAATCTATAAATCAGAACCAACCTTCCTTCTCCTCCTAAGTCTGTAGGAAGAGAAGCTAATATAAAAAATCAAGGCACAATAAATAGAAAATCTTCCTATTTATTTTCCAGTAAGGTATCTAGCTTAGCATGCGTAAAAATAGCATTATGCTTCTGATTAAGAAGTTGCTAAGATATTCCTAATATAACCTCCCTACTTACTGTGCGAACAATTATAGAAAGCTAATACTTGCAAGAATTTTATGCATTTTTGACTTGCAATTATTTGCTGACAGCATTCTAGGTAAAAATCAAAATATCAGAGTGAAGAGCCTCTTTTTGTTATAGTGACTCAATGAAATACGAGGACAGAAAGCTAAATGCACAGAAAGGTGTAAGCTGCCCACAGGCTGCACTAAGGCCTGGCTGGGAACGTCGCTGCCCTGAGCTGCAGATCTGGCATCCGTCCTTGCAGCCGAGCAGAGAGGTTCCCATCACACATATGGGAGCAGAGCGAGCTCCCAGTGCTTGGATTTCATGGGGGTATTTGTATTTATCTAATTGTGCTCTCCCTTCTTGGATTAGATTTGTATGTCACCTCTTCTCACGCAACAAATATCCTTCTCCAACCCCTGAGCGCCGGTGCCAAGGAACACTTAGGAAATCAAGACTATGACCTCTCAAAAACAGAGAATTTGAACCAAGATTTCAGACATTATCAAACACTGGCAGCCAAATATTTGTGTAAAAAGGTAAAGTACTGTAATTTATTTCCCCTGCTGTAATTTCTGGTTAGGGTACCTGAGCATGGTCATGACTATAAAATGCCCAAATGACCATAAAAGAATTAGTTTTTAAAAGTGAAGCACTACTTAAGGATTAATTATCCATTCCTCCCCTCTTATTTACATGATTGCTTCAGCTTGTTTCACTTGTGATCATCAAAACCAGCTATGTTCCCAGACTGTTTCTGCAAAGCTGTGGTGCAACCTTGTCACTCCCAGCACAAGAATACAAAAAGGACAGACAGTGTGACAAATTTAACAACCACTTACAGCAAACTACTCTAGTATAAAGCATTTGGGAGCTCTTGTACCTGAAATTCTCCGTGTAGCAAAAATGATATTACCTGTCATTACACAAAGCTCCAGCAGAAGGGCTGAGAGCACGTCAGTAATTTAGAGGAACACTGCATTTGGGATAATTGCTGTATCAATGTAAGGCTGGCCCTGCGGCTGAGGACACTGAACACTTAATCACATAGAAACTGAGGACTGAATCACTTAACACACATCCAAACTTCTTGAGAGGTAGAAGTGCAGACGAAGTAACCAAGCAATCTCGCAACCTCTTACCAAGCCATACAGCCAACTTGGGACCAAGGCATTTTTAATACCTCTGCCCTCAGACTGTGAGTTTCTCCCCTCTGCTTGTGTCCTGTTTCAGCAGTGTCACCAAGGGGCAAAGAAAGCACGAAAGGAGGGAGATGCTAAAGGCAGTAATGAATCAACAGGAAATGCTGACACCGCCAATCTGTCACACTGGAGACAGGTCAAATGAAATATAATTGGTGCACAGGAGTTATCTTTAGAAAAAGGGTCATATATGATTGGATTACTTTTTGATGACTCAAGTTGTTTACCTTATTAGCCGTACACGGCTATCCTGACCCTGCATCCCGTCCATAACAATTACATACAAAAGTCTAAAACTGATTAACTGCAGGCAGCTGGTGTGTGATATTCAATTAATTTTCATTGTTTGGGAAAAAGAGAAAGAAGAGAAGAGAAGAGAAGAGAAGAGAAGAGAAGAGAAGAGAAGAGAAGAGAAGAGAAGAGAAGAGAAGAGAAGAGAAGAGAAGAGAAGAGAAGGACGCTGTGATAGTCCACCATGAACGCCATATAAAACACAGAAAAAAACAGAACTGACAAAATTACTTAAAAGTTATTGGTACTCAATTAACATGAAGTTCATAATTAGAAGATTGCCTTGTGCATTTGCAGAAAATACATTTTGTAGTTGAAGAGTACATCTAGGCAATGCAGGAGGGACTCTCCGAGCCCCTGCTCTCGGCGTGAACTGGAAGCGGTGCCCTCTGTGGCACTGTGCCCCTACAGTATCTGAAAACTCAGGTTTACCCTATACGAGTTGTGTAAGCTTGAATCACATCTTAAGCAAAGCCTAACATGTCACTTATCATGTATATCACAGAAATCAGACTGGCAATACACAGCAGCCATATCAGCATGCCTATTCTGAGCCAATGGCAACGAGCTTTTTTTCCTGAGTCCAGCTCCGATTTCCTGGGATCTGGGCTGAGGCCAATACGCACCCATCCAAGAGCAGGACTTCTGAAGACCATGGCTCTTTATGCACCACTCTGGCAACCAAGATCAAAACGAATCTGTCAGCCTGATCCCCTTCATCCGTACACTGAGGACGATGACATTTCCTTGCCTTGTAACTCGCTCAGAGAAATGCAAATAAAGAGTTTTAAGAGTGGCCACCGTAGCCTCGCTGTTCTCCTCCCTTCCCTGCTAGCAGGGTTGTGCCAAGCGGCTGCTGCGCGGAGCGGCTCTGCACGCCGTGGCACGAGCTGAGCTTGCCTTTAAGGTAGCTGTTGCTCTGACAGAACAACATGCAAGGAAAACCCTCTGATTGTTAAAATACCTTCCTAAAACACAAACATAACACCTGCCCTTAGGGAATAAGTGGCCCGTTTATATGCATCACCGCTGCACTGTTCAGCTAGTTTCTTGGCTCCTTGTCCAGGCGTGTGATGAAGTGACACTTCAGTGGTTCATTTGTCCCCGCCGCTTGACAGCCTCGATCACGTTTGCTGCTGCTGTACAGCAGGGACAGCTTAACTGAAGTCAGCTGCACGACTCCAGCAAAACAGAACTAGATTAGCCTCGAGGGGTGGCGAGGGGGAGATCTGCTGGACTCCTAGCCAGAAACATGTGGGCCCTTTGCAGATGGTAGGGACTAAAGGCTCCAGCAGGCCCTGACCCAGCTCGTCAGGGGCTTCCATGCTGCAGGGGATCTCTCCTAGGACTAACTTCATGCATCAGGGGGGAGAAATGCAATGAGAGCTGGCTATGAAGCCGTCATTTCCATTGGTAAATAGGAGAGCACAAAGGAGGAAATGAGAACAAATTTCCATATGTACAGTCCCTTTTAACAATTATTTCTATAAACCTCTTTGCAGCGTGCAGGCTCCTTTCTCTACGAGATCAGCAGCGCAACCAGAATAACTAATTAATTTAGACAACATCATACCAGCTCAGAGGATCCAGTATAACAGAATCGGCTCTGATTTGCTTTATTTCAGAGGTCACAGTTCACATGCGTGGTGTGACCACACAGATTATCCATATCAAATATAATTTGGGGCTAATTAGTAAATTCTGTATCTCAAGTGGACCCAGAATAAATTAAAACAGCTTTGTTTACAATCAGTACTTATGAAAACACCACTTTCTCATCTCCCTGTTTTCAAACTATAACACCAAGGTGGAGAAGTACAGCAACAAAGAGGAGAATATTGCGGCTACAGGGGCTGGCAGAACGTGCACCAAGCCAGTGCTACAGCACAACAGATCACAGAGTTTACTGAGCACTGTAAAGCCTGGGAGCAGGTGCTGAGCTGGACAGTGCACTTGGAAGAACACAACCACGTGGGGGACAGTGGTAGAGGTGATCCATTAGAAGTCCTATTTGTCTGTAAACAACCGTTCTAACCTCTCTTTCAGGAACAGTAAGTGACTCAGTTACTAGTCAGAGAACTCTCCTAATGCAGCTGACCATTTTTTAGCATGGCAGGAGAAATGTGAAAATGATACGAATCTCACGTGATGTGAAAATCTTACGAATTCTGCTTGGTTTATCTAGGTGTGGTAAGATGGCAGAAAAAAAAAAGCTTGTCATGCAAAACCATATCAAAGCTACCTATGACCATTTAATGGCTTGAATAAAGATGTACAAGGGGTTAATTTGACTGGAGCCATTTTGACTGGAGCCAGTTAGAATCGCCAGTTAAAGGTGGCAAACCTTGGTATGTTGATGAAAGTACGTTGCCAAATGAAGATATCAACGTGCCTGCCATTCAGACTCATTAATCAGAAAAGATACAAAAATTGCCCCAAACCCTCTCTTCAGAAGGAAAATACCCTATTTTAACAGGGCAAGCCAAAAGCTCTCCCTCAGCCACTGCCCAAAAATAGGAGCCAGATTAGTGCTAGCTACTTTGGCAATACTTAGGGTGCTTAATAGAAGGGAAAGAGGGTTCCTCTTCTTCTCTGCCTCCTTTATTGACAGCTAGATCTTCTATTAGTTGTTCTATTACTACCAAAATGAATTCATCATGCAGAACTACACAGTTTGGATGAAAATGAGAAACTCTTCAAAATTTATGCATGGCCACTTAATGCAGCTAATTTTTGACCAAGAAAGCAAATACTTAAAGAGATGATTTTTTTTTTGGTTCCTTATTCCATTTGGAAATCAAAACGCACAATCTATTCCGGGGCAACCATGCATCACCCGACTCATTTTTTTCCAAAAGAAAGATATTAAGGGTCCTGCTTTTAAGATCAAACGTACTGACCCACGCAGCAGCACCCTTCATGCCTGCTCACGCTGTGTGCATCACAGGGGCCAAAGCTGCTTGCATGACTCTCTCCTCTCGCTTTGGAGAAGTATTTTGCATTGAGATTTGGCTCAGGGTTCACTTTCCTGCACAACCCAAAGATAGCTATGGATAGAGACCTTCATCTGCCCTTCAGTGTTTCAAAGAGCGTTGGACTCAAGTGAAGTGCTCAGCTGCAGTCAAAGTTTGCCATCACAAATAAGCCTGATTAAATAACAGAAATCTATCATTTGGCAGAATCCTTCAGTCATTCATAAAAAGAAAAGTCAAACACAATACTTTGATCAGAAACTCTGCTCAAGTTTTTGACTTACATCCACGGTGACCTTTAAATTGCATTTGAATATATTTCAATTACTGAGGCAGAAGAATTTTCCTGGCAGTTGGACCACGACCATTACCAACATACTATTGTCTTTATCTCCCGTTTTGCAGGAGTCCCTGCATGCTCTGTGGCTTTCTAATGACAGTGAGAGTGCTTAATTTGTTTCAGACCTGAACCTGAATTGTGATAGATGCTGGAACACTTGAGAAGCTGGGCATGTCTCCTTTTGGATTTGCCATTGGAACTATCAAAATACACTAAATCAAGGACACGGAAAGAAGGGAGCACAGGGCAACTCCAATGGATATTCACTGTTCTTGACTAGACTGAAAAACATTCAGACTGAAGGGCTAAGGTGAATCTCCAGTCGTGAGGAAGAAATGACAAAGGCAGACAGAAAATTGAACTAGGGAATCAGTAACAAGTAAGAGAGTCCAGGAAGCATTGCCAGGCTCTCAGATTCAAACAAATTCTCTTTTCACTGGCAAAGCAAGAAGAAGGGGCCTGCTCTCCCCACCACCACAACCCAACCCCTAACACTGCTACAGCCCAGTCACCGAGCAGGGAAAGAAGAGACAGTACATGGTGTCAAACAGCCCTGGCAGAGAATGTTACCAGAGCAATCCAATACTTGTCTACTAGAAAAGCAACCACCCAGTAAGAATGCTTTATAAAAACTCTTAGGTGGTTATTCGTAGTCTCCAGCACGAAGCCAACCCAACAAAGCCCCTCAACTCCCAGGCCATCCCAAATGGATTCCCTGTGCTGCTCGGCCGCCTGCCTCGGCGCTGGGAGCCCCTGGAGCGCTCAGCCTGGCACAACTTGCTACAAGAAACAACCTGGTACAACTTGGCTGGTAGCTTAATTGCAGCTGTATTTAAATTTTAGTGATGCAGAGGAAGTTTACTGCCTTCCCTCTTGGAAATACAAGCAGATTTAATCTTATATCTCAATCAAAAGTAACAGAACATTAAACAAAAATGCTGTCAGAAGCCAGCTCCTTTAATGAAGGCAGCAGTTCATAAAGCTGAATTGAATTATTAATGAAATTACTCTTGCAGAACTCACGCAATGCAAGAAACCCTGGGCAAAATGTGTGCTATGTAAAGGCTAATGTTTTTCTAACAAACTAACCACTATCTTTGACTTAGGGAGAATCTAATCAGGCTATACATTAATTCTGAATCACTTAAAAATTACCAGGACAAATTTGGCAAAACATCACATGTAACACAAGAGTCTTGATGCAATTTACCTCAGTGACTAAAAAGCTCATAAAATGTGTGCCCTTGGTTAAGTACAGTACTTTCATAGTATTGGTTTCTGGAGAATTGATGGCTCAGCAGTAACTATAGTAACAGAAATATGGGCAGGTTACTATAGGCAGGCCTTTTAAGTTGTTTTATACACTACCGTGTCTGCGCTGAAGTGAAATGATACATAATTTTATGTAACACTAATGCAGCTGTTATCATAGAAAGCATGAAGTGTAATTAGGACAAAACACAACCTTATTTTTTTTTCAAAACCATACTGAAGACTCAGCATTTTCAGATGCAACATCTTTGTTGTGGTGGTTTCCTTCTCTGTGTCGGTTTTTGTTTGTGCCAGTGGGTTGTTAGAGATTAGTAACACTGTCATCCCTGTGCTCCTGTTGACTCTGGTGTGGCAACAATATCCCTTGCCTTTGCTATAATAATTATATAGGGTCAGGTTCCCAATGGGAAACATATGCTTGGCCCTGGGAGGCCCTGCATTCAGGCTGCAGCTCCTGGTGCTGGCTCAGGCCCAGCCTCCACTGGAAGCTGCTCCATGGCTCAATTAGAGACTCCCCAGGCCCCCAAAGCAGGAGTTTCTGTATCTTTGTGGCTTCTGCACCCCTCTTTCATCTCCTTTTCAATGATGCATTTTGCCATTTCCTCTAGAATGCCAAACCAGCTAAATACTGGCTGACCCCTTCATCAGTAATAATGTTACTTAGGAAAGTAAAATTTGTGTACTGGGCTGCACTGCAAGAACTAGCTCTGCTGAGAGGCAGCATGGTTTATTGTAATGTAAAGATATGCTAGTTATATGACTTCGTAAACAGGGTTTGGCCTTTCTAAATCAATATAGGTAACAAAACGAGACATGCCTAATTCATCAATATACAGTTCAGGGTACTGTAAACCAATCACAAAATTCTTTAAATCTTTGTATGAAAAATACAAGACTGCAAAAGGCCTTGCCAGTATATTGCCATGTTTTACCAAGAAAAAGAAAAGGGGGAAACATTGCAACATTAGAATTGGTCAAAGCAGATTTAAATTACATTAGCAGAAGATACTGTTCTACCTCTCTTCAGGGGTGGTTTTTAGATAGGCAAAAAGGTGTTTTGGAGCTGTCAGCAAGTACATTTTTGAGCAACTTTTCCTACAGATTGCTAAGGCAACACTAGTTTTACTGCTATATTCAGGTGTGAATTTAACTTTTCTATTTAATAAATGACACCCTGATGCAAAGTTTGCACCTTATCATAAAGTTTAGCTCATACATTGATGTGGATAGAGCTTTATGACAGTTGGTACCGTCTTCCCATACAAGACTCTCTGGAAAGGACGCCTGAGAAACGACATGACTCTGCTGCTAATAGCAGAGGCCTTTAAATCTGGAAGCTGTGTTAGCATCTGGGACTTGACTAACCAGAAGTAGAGCTGCAAGATGATAGCTAATGGCCCAGCAAATCTGCACGTACTTTACAACTGAACTAGGTACATCCGTTAAGGCTATAGGAAGGTCCAATTTTGGTTCTGCATATTGTTGCCAGTAGAAGTTACAAGAGTATTCTTACCAATAATGTTGTTTCAGCAAGAGGGAAGAGTTTTACGAAACTGGTATGCCCTGGCTTTACCTGATATGCCCTGCCAGTACAGCCTGTGGTTTTTCTGCCACTTGCAATGGTGCCCTCTGCGTAGGTATGGCCCCAGTTCCTGAGATTACAGAGCAAGGCACCAACTAGACCCAAGTCTTTTTTTGGTGCCCTCTTTGAAATGTGCTCCCCACAGGAGAGCCTAAGTAACACCAAATGCTCCTTCGGAAGTTATTCCTTAAAAAAAATGACATCTGAGATTATCTGCATCCCTCAAGGCTAACTTCTCCTAAACACAGTGGGCCAGAGCTTAATTACTATGGCTCTTGCTCCAACTACAGCTACCCTTTGCCCCTTTCACCAAGAGGGAGCATTAGTAATTTCCCCCCAGGAAATACAGCTCATTATAAGCTGCTGTCAAGTATAAAATAGATATTGGCTCCTTTAGACTTTTTTGCTGTTTCCAGCATGACACAGAATAGAAGGCAGTGCGCACTGAAGTGTTTACGTGATAAAAGGCACTATGCAAGTTGAAACAACTCAACAGCTGAAAACAACCACTTCCAACAGTGAACTCACGTGGCAAAACGTGGATCCATTTTTGGAACTGGGCAACAGATCTTCAGGCCAGTACAGCAGAGCAATTGCAGGCCCTGTAAAACTCAGCAAGCAGCTTTCCAAAATTAGCTTTTGGTGAGATAGTCTCAGAAATCTTTTGACTAAAGAAGATATCTTAAGAACAACACCTTGATGTTATTTGCTAATGCTGTGAATGCATATGTGAAAGAAAGAAAAAAAAAGACTGGCTGCAGTAAATATAAGATTTAACATATGAGGGATAAGCTCCTACTAAAACTTTCATATGACATAACAAGGCTCATATTTAAATGCTGTGGCATTTGCAGGTAAATTGGTTTACTTGAGAAAAGAAGATACAGAGAGCTAGAACTAATGCCAACAGAATCGCAGAGAATTTTGCTGCCAACTTTAGTGGAAATAGGATCAGGTTCTCAAGGCACAATGCTGTTTTTTTTTATATGTGAATTCTACTCCAGAAAACTCCAGTCACTGAAATATTGATGCCTTTTTCACCCAGAAAATATACCATTTTCTTGTGACACTTACTGAAAGCCTTCACATCTATAAATACTGGAGAAATGACCATGTAATGTAGACGGATACAGATGGTGACAGGACCCCCTCTCACATCCTCAAACATATTCCCCACAGCTCTCCATCTGATAAAAAGGACACATTAAATATTTGAATAAACAGTAACACGTGAGTATTAAAATAGTGTGAGACTAATGAAAGAATTGGAATACAGAACTGGAGAATAAACTGTTATTTTTTATTCTTCTTTAATGAAAAATGCAGAACAAATTTTGCATAGAGAAGTCAAAGTAATTTCTGCAAAATGAAACTTCCATTTATCCAATAATTTCTGGAAAGTGAAAATCTTTTATCCTAACATCCGTGAAAAGCCCTAAGTAAACAGGAGCTGTCCCTTGTTTCAGCTTTGAATCAGGAAATTTCACTTGAAAAAAAAATGCTATATTCCCTCCATCCCTCAGCTTCTTTTCTGCAGCATTTGTTCACCTCGTGGCAACCAAGTCTACCTACCTACCTACCTCGATGACCATTCTCTTTTTCTCCCAAACCTGCCAGGCTGTGCTCCATGCTTTCTCATATGGGTGGGGGGAGGCTGCAGGGACTGCAAAGCTTAATGCAGCCTGAAAGGCAGATGCTAAAAGGCTTAAGACTTGCCTACCGTTGCAGGTCTGCCACATGTAACTCGAGTCTCACTCAAGACTGACCAACGAGGCAGGAGGGTAAGGCAGCATGAAGAAATGCAAATAAAGTAACAGGTAGAAATGGAAGAAATTGTGGTGGGGACAAGAAACAAAAGCAGGTTGGCATGTATAGAGAACATATACAATGCAAGATGAACAACTCCCTAAAAGCAGGAGCATATAGCAATGCCAACATGGTGAAATTACAAGAAAAAGCGGTGTGAAATAAGGGAGAGGCGGGAGGGCAGAACTGCAAAGAAGCTGCCATTTCCCCTGTTGCACAGACACCTTGGCTCTGTTGGCTCCAGACTGCAGCAAACATACAGAAACTCGAGTCACACATGCTCACACCAAGCCGTGCTCAGAATGATACACCTATGAGCTCGCACATCGTAGGCTGAAGCATCACATGAACATGCCCTAGAGTCCCATCAGTCTCCATGCCAGCCGCTACTTCCATCCACCCCCAAATCAGCTCAGAGATAAGTTTGCATCTGCTGGGATGTGGGCAGAGCATAGCCTTGCACAGCAGCAGCACAGCCTTCCCAAATCCTCTCCCAAGGGCACACTATATTCCATTTGTTTTTCCTGCTGCTGAACTGTTTGTTTCTGCTGGTCTGATCCCATAGGATCTTCTGCATCTCTTTACATTTACCCCGTATCTATTTTTTTGATCCTTAAAACCTGTGTATCACCAGCAGAGTTGATCATGCAAAGCAGGATGCGAGCAGATAAGTAATATATGCCTCCCAGGCACCTGGCAAGGATTTCTCCTTCCCCAGAAGCAGAGACACAAAGCCAGGGTTCCTATTCCTTTAAAATCCAATTCAGCTCCTGAGAAAGCACAACTGAGCCTGCTCAAGGCCTGCAGCTAAGCCTTAGTCTAGACCAGAACGCATAACTAAAAAGCTCAAACAAGCAAGACGGAGAGATGCAGAGAAGGCACAGAGTGTATCAACACTGAAGTCCTCCCTATCTGGTACTCCTGACACAAGCTAAGCATTTCAGACCAAATTCCAGTCTGGTTTACACTGCTGCCAACTTGCTCAGGTAACAGCTATGTAGCGCTAACCTATATAAAAACACAGCTGTACTCATTAAATTGAGTGGGAATTTCTGAGTAAGAAAAAAGCAACCAGTCATATCTTGTAAAACAAAAGGCTAAATCGTCACAGATGCAGTTGCTTATGGGGCACAAACCTAAATTCCCTTCACATTCCCCTTTCTTCTCAACTCCTACTGCAGGTCAAGCCCTTCAAAGAAAACTACCAGCCTAGTAAACGCCTGAAGTGATCTGGCGCAGCCTTTTCCTCCCATTAGTTAGCCCGAGGAAAAGTAGAAACAAAACCTAAAAAACAAAAAAGCAAAGAAAAAAATGAATAATTGTATAGTGAGAAACCTCAAGATTTTAACCTCAGATTCTAACCTAACTCTATTTACAACACATAAATTTACTCTGAGGATTAGTATATACATAAATTTTAATATTAATCTTCAGTCATCACCTAATCTCACTGTAAGAAAAAAATGAAAGTGTCCAATCTTATTTTAACATGTGAGACAGGTGCAGATGTATAGAAAAAAATAGGTAAACACATATATTCATTGCAAATTACCCTGCCTACCAGGTTTTATTCACTACTACCTTAACTAATAGTCATGAAACCTAGTCATTGTCGCCTTGTAAGTTGTCCCACTGGAGTAGATTTAAGTTCACAAGTTTCTAAAAGGCCTGGATATATATATTTTCCTACAGTTTGAGGGAGGGCTGTCACACGGCACCAAACCAAAACTCACCGAGTCACAGAGACATTAGAAGCAAGCCCAGCTCCTTGAAGCTGCTGGGTGTTTACCGAACAACTTGCCTGTGCTCAGGGTTTTGCTTTAGGGAATGTGTTACAAAACACACACCTCCTGCAAAAACACTGGAGCCCTACAGAGCAACTTCGGTGATACGCTCTCTGAATTTTCATTAAGCCTTTTTATTTTTTTTTTCCCTGATCTTTCCAATCTTCTTTCCACTTTAAAAGATCTCCAGAGGTGGCAGAAATAATCACCTTCAGACTCTCCTAAATGAATAGCTCTAGGCTTTCCAGGCTTTTGCTGAACGTAGAAACAAACCAACACAAACAAGCAAACCTTGAAATGCCGCAGACAGAGCTAGAAGGTGGCTCTTCAGCAAAGAAGAAAAGGGAATGAAAAAAGTGGTCTTCAGTAAATAACCCAGAATACAAATCAATCTTTAGCCGAGATTGTTTCTTAATACTTTCTATAAAAATAAGGTAAAACTCAAAATGGAACCGATTTCTGCATTTCTTTCTAAGAAATGAGGTAATTTATGTTAGTTTTATGAAATCAGCCATTTGTTTATTCCCTACTGCCTTGGATAGGCTTTGCAGTCTGGCACATGGCATTTCTGAGCAAAACAAGAGGCAGCCCTTCTGCTTCCATGTTAGGATTCTTTCTCCACATGATTCTACCTGAAAAGTCCAAATTGTTCATCAGCCACCCATGGCTGATAGTCACCTTCCAGAAATCTCTTGAATAATTAATGCTGTGTTTTGTCATTTTAAGCCTAGTCTCTCCAGCAGGAGACCATGTGTGAAGAAGATAAGAGAGAAAGCTTAACAAAAAACAGCCTCCCAACATGCACAAGAACTCCTAACCTGAAAGACTAGAAACAACAGTGCCTGGCATTTCAATATAGCTCCAAAATCAAAGCATTTTACAGGTCTTGTCTACATTGCAAAAAGAAAGACTATGACAACATAAAACCAGCCTTCATCATCACGACCATGTCAGTAATTCTGTTTTAAATATGCCAAGTTAGAAGGCTTCCATCAACTTCCCCGAGTTCTCATTCCTAATCTCACAGATGTCACAACCCAAATCTTTCACACTTGATAGTTAACCGGGCAATCACTTTGAGCAAAAATTAGTATTGCACGCAGGTTTAGACGGAGCATCCAAACAGGCAGTGCCCCTGAATCATATATATCCCTGGTGGCAGAAAGCAGCCAATGTCTGTTACTGAAATGCGCTGCTGTGGTAGATGGCAGAGATCTTATAAAGAGGGAAAAACAGGTAAAGATACAATATGTACCACACAACTTAAGGGTAGATGACAAAAAAGGAACAGCTAAGACTCAGGACTAAAGACTGAGATGGAGCAAAATCTGTGGAAGCCAGCACGTGTTGATTGATGTAAATGGTGTGACACAGAAACGGATTCCAAAGTTGAGGCACAGCCATTAAGATGAAAGATGCAGTATAACGTTCAGACAACAAAAATTATTTTTAATATTGCATTCATGAATGGGTGGATATTAAAAGATTTTATTTCAAAATGTATTTCTTTTTAAATTTACATCTCATTTTAATGCATTTTGCTTTCTAAACAAACTTGTTTAAATTTTAATAGCAACCAGAGATGACTTTCTTGAACATTTGACTTTTTTGTAATTATAAAAATGAAGTAGATAAGAAATATTGCGTCACTGAGTCATGCTGCAAAGTTTAATATGGTAAATAGTCATGTTTTAAATTAACTCAGAATTGGGATAAATAACAGCTGTAGCTGTGGATGTCAATTCAAGTTTCATAAATAATGCAACAAATAATGCAGTGACAGAAGTATCTGAGTGAACTCTTGTCCTATTTTAAGTACTTTTCTGCTATAAATTTAAGCATTTTCAATTCTGAGTATGAAGATGTGCAAATTTTGTCCTAACTAATTTTCAGTTTCAATTTTGTTAGGAGATGCAGAAAGACATTTTCTTTATTTGAACTAGCTAAAAGCTAAAAACTGGGAATCTAAAAATAGAATTGCTTGTTTTCTTCTTATAAATTAGAGATAAAAGCTGGATGAGAATGGAAGAGTCTAGTGCTAAAGAACTCAAGGATATAGGGTCAGAATTTCTATGAGTCTTAGGTAACTAAGGGTGTTGAGAGAACCTTACACGCTATTGAAAATACTCCCAAACACCCAGCACCCCTTCATTTCAAAGTCACCTATTGTCACTCCATGCTTCTGCCCATAGGACATATCATATGCATTTTCAGACACCAAAGCATCTTGTTTGGATCATCAGGGTTAAGTTTTCAATCTGTCTACTCATTAGATAGGTTAAATAAATCTCTTAAGAAATTATTAAAGCTGAGATGCACGTTTTAGGATTTCTATCCAAAGTATTTCAGGCAGTTTTACTTATCTACTAAAACAGATCTGAACTGTAGTATTTATATTTTTAATTCAGTTTTCCGCCTAAAAGTAGCTGGTAACAACATGCATAAAAAGTTATCATCTAGAAAATCATTATCTTATTTTCATTGCTCATATAAACTGCTTGAAATTGCAACTCTGAACAAGATGTCTTTCTCATATAAGTGTGTGCATTCAAAAAGGAACTTTGTGGTTAGCAGAAAGCACTATAGCAGAAAATATTATTTCTTTGGAAAAAAAAAGATTTTTTTTATACTGACCAACAGAAATACAGCCTTTTTTCCTCATCTTTTTAAAAGGAAAATAACAAATACAATAAAATTAAGTGATTAAAGAAGTCCTATTCATCTGTTGTAGGCATAACATAGAGCACGGATATAAATACACTCCAATTGAAATTATTTTTCTTTGGATGGAAGAAAGCTCACCATTTCTCCTTTGTATAACTATGTTTGCACATACAACCCCAAGTTGCACAAGGGTAATCTAGGAACATTCCCTGTTATTCCATCAGAGATCTCCATTTGAATTTCACACTCTCCGTCCCAAGCATAACCCACCTATGAGTCATCACGACTTGCTACCCAGCTCCACATCTCGACTTGCCCCTCCTGAGCCAGGCAGCCTCCTCCTTCCTTCCTCCTCCTCCCCTCTCCTCCTTGCCCAGAGAACTGCCACTTTTCCGGGCTCATACCAGACTAGAGCAGCCCGGTGCTGCCAAGAGGCAGCATTTCTGAGGATGTTCAGTAGGGCGCCCAAGGAAGGTCTTCTCTGTGACTCTGCAGGACACATCTGGCACCCTGCTGGTTGCACAGACAATTGGCCAAAGCAGCATGCAGAGCAACATCAAAACCTGCTCAACAGCTCAACATTTAAGGAGATAATCACACCTCTTTCTTCAAAAATGGGGCCTCCCTGCTGTTCTTATTCTACTTTGTATTAAGAATCTTAACAAGCAAACTGTTCCTGTCACAGAAAGCAACCCAAATACAAACTTGCAACATCTTTGCTTTTACCATCTCAGCTCCTGCACTTTGACTGAATGCATGCATGGTAACATGTCACAGTAAACTTCCCACCAAATTACATTTGAAAAGTGCCACAAAGAAACTACTAATAAACAAAAATCAATATCATGTGTATAGAAAAAAAAACATGTTTTTATATATAAAAACATGTAACAGAATATTTGACTGTGTTGTTGACAGGCACAGTAACTTCACTGGATGAAACTATCAGAAGTTTATGTTAGAGAACTTGAACACATAGGCATGAACTACATTGTCAGACAAAAAGCTGTAAATTTAAAACTGGGAGGAAGATTTGTGCTACTTACCAACACTGAACAGTAATTTTTCCTATTCTCTTAGAGCCTATTTGAAAATACTAAGTCAATTTTATAACTGCATTCATATTTAGAGAGCTTGAAAACATTAGAGGCCCTTCACTGAATTAACTCATACCTTGAAATTGCCTTTGGCCACAATTACGTCTTTGACCATACTAAAACATATGAATTTCCTTCTCTTTCCCTAACCTCTTATTTTGAAGAATATTTAAAGTGTACATTACTAATACATCTTTTTCATGATTAGTTTTGAGAAAGAATCAAAAAAACTTTTCAGCATTGACCCTAGGTAAAAACTTTGCTTCACAGAATCAGTCTTATGACCTGCATGGATTGAGTAATCTTTCTATATTAAGGGCAGGAACAGTGTCCAAAAACTGTTTAAACCTTGAAGCTATCAGAAAGCAGAAATTGCAGTGTGGTAAAAGGCATCCATTCTAGCCCTATTAGGGTACAAGATGCCTAGGCATAAAAATCACTTCACTTTTAACACCTTGTCTCCCATTATCGCTACGTTAGCATGGTTTTAGCAGGCAAGGTAAAAAGGTGATTCCCAAATCCCAAAGGAGAGTGAGCCAGCCCTTCACTGTAGAGATCTCAGACATGAGGGAAGAGTAACATTAAAACCACATAAATAATGTAATCAGGAAGATTAGAATGTGGGTAGTATATGTCGTGTTCAGACTTCATAACCCTTTCCTAAGCACTCATAACAACAATAGACGATAAAAATCCTCCGTTAATTGCAGCAACCCACCGTCCTTCTTTATAAGATTTTTTCCTCATCTTTTTTGTTTGATTGCTCCAATTTTCTTTCAAAACAGACGAAGTTTTGATCAAACCATCAAATGGATTTTTTTTTCTGCTAGGGAGTAAACGGATCACATAAACAACCTGGTAATTTGTTTACCCATGTGTTAAGGGGTGGTAGGAGTACCTCAATTCAGTTACGGCAGAGAAATGTACTAATTAGGTTGTTTAAAACTCAATTAGATTTTGATTCAACAACACAGGAATCAAGATGTAGCACTCAGACACTCATGGTAGCTTTACAGAGCATTACTTTTAAATATGTTCAATCATACTTAGTAAACACAATCAGTAACATTTTCCTCAATAATGAGTTGATCTCCACAGTCGATGCTTATTGGCAGTGTTTGTTTGACCAAATTCATATAATTTAGTGCACTCCCTGCAAGAAACGGGCTTGTCGCAAAAGAATGTAGCTAGCAATTGAGTTGCAGCATCTCATTACTGTAAGGCAGGATTCATGTGCGTCAGGCAGGAGGCCCTTGCCACGATGGAGCCTGGAGAACGCGGAGCGTAATGAACGGAGGCAACCAACAGACACTCCTGCAACCAGTCAGTTGTGTGACCAGAATGTCAAACTTCACAGGATGCTGGTAGTTAAATTGCCTCACTGCACAGAAATTACAGGGGTTTGAAAGGATTATAAAAGGATAAATTATCCCAGCTGTTTTCATTCTTCTGAGTCACTTACATTAAAAGATTTGCTGGAAGCAATACTCTGCTGCTTAATTTTCACAGATACTTTATAGCCACCTCTCACAGCAGAGCTCTTACTGACTAGATATTGCTTACCTATGACAGTAAATGCAGACATTCAATGCTATCTTTTTTTTCCTCCCTTTCAGAAATCAAATCAAGGAGTTAGCATTCTTAAAGTGTTTTTTTTTTTTCTTTCTTTGCTTTACATATACATCACTAGCAAATAGGCATGCAGCTCATTTCTGTCATTTTGCAGGAACAGTGTACTGTAGTTATTGCTAATTACTAGGAACTTGCAATTTTAAGCTTTTTCTTATTTTAGTTAATCCGTCTGAGCCAAATTTCATCAGACGTGCACTACTGAGGAAGTGCTGGAACAGAAGAGATGCGGGTGCAGATGTGCTTTGCAGCTACAATATTTATGTGCAGGGAAGGAAAAAAAATGTAGTACTTTGTGATGATAAATATATTTGCATTTTCTCCCTCACACCATTCTCTAGATTTCCATCCAGTGGAGAGAAAAAGGAAGCGGCTGGATTGACAACTCATTTCTTTTCACATGAGCTTATGTGAAAGCTCATTACCATCTAGTTATTTGGTAGGAAACAAGTTAGGATTGCTTTAACAAGGTAGGCTTTCCAGTTCTTAGAGGAAAAGTCCACCTGGTATTACTTGGGATGAAGATCTCATCAGAAATAACAAGAGGTGAAAGAGCAGAAAAGAGCTGCTTTCTCATTGCTAGTAGAAGCCCCCGACAGCTGGGTTGGAGAGAGGGGAACATCCCATGTGGAAGCCTGTAGCGCTCCACCTCTTGGGTTGACAGACAACTTTCCAACCTCTGCATCAGGTGATGCATCTGATTTTCCATAGCACCAAATTCAGCCCGGTGCATGTGCGAGTGTGTGCATGGGCATGGAGATCTTTTAAAACTGAACAGCTAGATAGAGACTACTATAAAACTGCTTTAAACAGTGTATACTAGTTTTAAGTCATGTCCAGGAATCCTGAAGACTGCTCTTCCATTTAGGTTGCTCTTCCTTCCTTAACAAAGTAAGACACCGTATTTTAAGCAACAACTAGGACAAAATTACTTTGTGTATTCATTGTCTTTGATGTGGTTATATTAAAAAATATAAGGTCAGTTAAAGATAGCAGGGTGAAGTGGTAGGGGGAGAAGGGAGGATAAAAGAGCCCCCTCCTTCCCAGTTTAGATGTTTTGTTATATTAATGACATTCATTACATAGTCAAGGGAATTTTAATGTGTGCCAAACTGAGAGAAATAACTTCAATTACTTTAATTAGTTTTCCTTCAAAACTACATATAAAAATGACAAATGGAAATGATGAAACTGATTTCCATATATTTGCCTCTCAGTTCCCAACAAGTGTGGGTTTCTCTTTTTTTTTCTTCCTCTTTTTTTTTTTTTTTTAATCTGTGTCATGGAACAGATTGTCCTGCATAAAGCCATCATCCTTCTATGTCACTGTCAGGGATATTGTATTCTGTTAAAAGCTGACAGACAGATTAATTAGTGAGTTGGCAATTCATTCTCCAATTATGCTTCTTATTCACCTACTGATAAGTTAATGAATTAATATATATATACACACATTATAAGGGATCACTTGCTTTTAACAGCAATACTTGTGGTAAAAAAAAAATAAAAAAAAACAGATCAAGAGGAAACCAGAAACACACTTCTGAAGGTTCTTCCAAAGTTTTTCTCTAAGCAGTAATATATTTTCTGTGTCTTTTTCTGTGATATTTATAGTAATCTTTTTCATGTATAAATACATCAAGTTTTGATTTTAAGTCAGACTAAATGGATCTCATTCTTAAATAAAGCATACTATATGGTTTTTAAAATGTTCTACTTTCAAATATCCTGCTCAGGAGTTTGCAGCAGGGGGAAACAGGTCAAAAAAGCTATTCAACACACCTTGCTTAGACACCAAATGATAAAAGCAGCAGTTTTTAAGGCAACACTATTGCCTTAAAACAACCAAACTGCTTCAACTGTCTCAAAAAAACTCGGAAGTTTTCAGCTATAATTTCCAGTGTGGTGTTTTCTGTTAATAATCCCAAAATGTAATATCAGTTAGCTGCACGGGGCCAAGAGCACCTTGTTTCTTGCTGCGGTGGCCTCAGTGCACCCGCTCCGTCCCCTGCAGGACTCACTGGGGCGAGCCCGGCTCCTCCGCGTTGCCCCTCAAGCTGGATCAGACGCATCCTGTAGACAGAGAGGCTGGAGCCTCCACTGCAGAGGCCGTTCTGGCCCTGGCACTGATGAGCTCCCTGCCTGCTCACCCTCAAAGGAAGGATATGCTCCCAGCGTGACTTGTTTTGCTACTGATGCATCTTCCGATACTGAAACCTTGTTGAAGGTTTACAAAACGAGCTCCTTAGGTTCTTTATCTCTCCAAAAGCCAGCCTCCTCCATGAACACTTTGCTCTCCAGCAGGCACAGCCCTCAGCAATGCCTGCGTGATCCTGAGGTGTCTCCAGCCCCACGGGCCACTCACGGACTCTCTGTGGTCGGCCGCACGCGCGCCAGCACGGGCCTCGTGGCTGGCTCGCTGCCCATCTTCAGGCAAATTCAACTCAGCATTAAACTGACCCTTTGGGCTGGGAGGCAGCTGGGAGGCCGGGGCTACAGCTGCCTGAGACTGAGGAGCACTTCCATTTACATTAAATATTTTTCTATAGACTTTCTATTTAAATTACATATTTTTATGAGAACACAACAAGAGAACACATCTGTCTGCCAGAAAGTTAGCAGAGTGAGGATAACACAATACAAAATCAACGCTGTGTGTCAGAGCTGCTGAAAGCCTTCTTTGTGGGTCAATAAGTTAAAGCCTTAAAGTAAGAAATCAAGCAATCAGCCGGCTAGCTGCTGTAGAGCCAAAGGCGCAAGTTAGAAACCCTCACCAACCACATGCAAAACTGCAGAGTGTGAGGCAATCAGAAACCAATTACAGGTGAAAATACTTGCATCTTGCTATATCTCTGGAACTAGATCAACATCCAATCTTCTACAGATGTAGTACACCCCTGTAATTTATATATACTGTTGTCTCTGCTACAAACCTACTAGTGATAGGTACATCTTGTGACAGACTGAATACACCCAGCTGTAACACTCTAAACAGGAGGCACTTGGTGCTCGCACACCTTGGCACGCTTGCTGGTATGATGAAGGTGGGCACGAAGTGGAGGGCAGAAGAGAAAATAAGGTTAGTGACTGCTAGTCGTTGTTTTTGCCAAGTCTAGCAGAGCAACCCTTGGTAGTCACAAGACCAGCAGCAATGCTGCTTTTGAAGGAAAAAAGCTCAATTTGCTTTTATGCCAAATGTCCCTCTTGGCTGCCAAAGGTTAGAAAGCTAAATACTGTCAAAGGGCTTTAGTTGGAAGAAGACTGAAATCAAGTTGACCATAGTCCTTTCTCCATTCAGGACTCCTAATATTTTGCAAAGCCAACTGAATTTTTCTGGTATTGAAAAGGTTGAGGCCAAGCTTGCAGAGACTTTCATACTTAACGTGGACAAGTAGGTTGAAAAAGAAAAACATGGAAACATGCTGGACACAACACATGGTATTTAGTTGAGATACCACTGTTGGTGAAGGAATTTTCTCGCCTGATCAAAATATAGCAACCCATTAAATCTAGAATTGTATACAGAAGGAGATAGGTTTGAACCAACTTTGGTGTGGTTTGCCATTAAAAATCAATCAATCAAACAAATAAATGAATAAAAGCAACCACACAACTCAAAACAATCTTTACCATTTCCCATAGGAAAAAAATACATCCCAAAACTCTTCTTTTGAAATTCCCTACAGATTTTTTTTTCTCAATAAAAAGTTTCAAGTCCACATGAAATTAAATCTAAGCACATCTCACTGGACCGTGTCTGACAGGTCAAGAAAACTGAGTCTTTTATTGATTGTTTCTTTTTTCCAATAGTATGTCAGAATTTTTTTTCTGAAGACAAAAATCATATACCTCAAATATCAACACAGGATGTGAAAAAGTTTCCTTCCCTCATTTGCTTCCAAGAAAGATCTTGCTGGATTAGAACAAATTGTCTAACATGGGAAACTCAAAAGATCCTCTATTTGAGCTGAAAGTGCGCCCACGGACTATCAGTCAGAGGAAAATTCAATATTGTTACCTCTGGCCATATGCTATACTGAAGAGTCCAGATAACTGTTATGAATCTGGCTGTCTGCACCCAGGCAGAAGCATTTGCTGTTACTGTGAAGGTGGTTCCAAGAAGCCAAACAATCAGTGCTTGCCAAAATACACAGTATAAAGTGTCACTACTGTCTTATCTGATTGATCATGCAGCCCTTTCACAGATGTTCCTTAGTCACTCCTGTTACATTGCTGCCTTAATAGAGAAGCTTTCTGGAGTACCTGCTCCCATCAAGCATATAAATAAACATGACAAGTTTTTAGAAGCACCCTGTTAGCACTGTTCTTGCATTAGCAGACTATCTGCTGTGTGAAGAAAGTGCCCAAAGCTTTTAAGGATGAACTAAGTAGTGCCTTTTCAAAGGATTAAACTCTTCAAGTGTAAGAATCAAAACTCCTGCTTAGTGAAGTCCACACATATTTTAAGCACTAATTTAAAAAGACCTTCAGTTTGCAGCTACCCCATTTCCTCTCCGTATCCTAGTGAAAGAGAGGAAGGGATGCTTCATCCCAAAGAAGAGACAAACCTCTATGCTATTTTAAGTAGTTCTTGCAGGAAGAAAAAAAGAAGCAGCTTCTAAAAGGCTTTATAATAGGTATAGAGTGGGACCCCTTTTCAGCTCTTTTACATTTTCAGACCCTTAAATTCAAGCCCTGCATTTTCAGCATGCAGGGGCCCACACAACCTCATCACCCAAAGCCACCCTGATTCCTGCCTTGAGGAAGCTTTTCTTCACCTGGACAGAGCTGACCTCACCTGGATGGAAGAGCTGACCTTCAGGAAAAAAATGAGAGCAGAAACTGCTCTGAAAGACAGTCCCGGGCACACAAAGCCTTCTGTGAGAGCGTGCTACTCACAGCCAGCTGTGTCTCATGTGCAGCAGCACTCTGTGGGCTCGTGACTCAGCAGCATCTGCTCCCCAGCACCTTCCTGGAGGGTAAGGAGCAAAGCTCAGCACTCAGCAGCCCACCTGCCTTTTGCAGCAGGGTCTGGCCTACAGGAGATGCACTGCAAATCAGCCCCTATACGCTGGTAAATATAGCTGGCCTTAGAGTATTGGCATTTATTTTACATGCACACAGAAAAAAAATGAACAGCCATCTTATTAGAGAGACTAGGTCTAAGCAGATTTGAGTATAATTAGTAAGAAAAAGATTTAAGGACACTTTAGGAATTTAGGAGAGATAATTCAGTAGATAACACTAATATTTGCTAGATCTGAACCATTATTTCAGGTAAAGTACTTTTCTACTTAAGTATATATATAGAAACTACATACAGCTCTTCAGACCAAAAGTTTTTCTTTTACCTGGTGACCTACCTATATCTGGTGACCAGCTGAAGAAGGAGGGAGTAATCTAAGATTATCTTGTGGTATTTCCATGTATTGATCAGTCACATTACATTTCTTAAGGGGGATACTGTTCCATATACCAATGGCTGCAATTTCTATAAATATGAAGAATGCCTGACATATTACAGATTTACTCTGCTATCTAACTACATCCAGTGGGAAGTAGGTTTTTATCTACCTAGCAAAGTTATAATAAGCCTAATATCCTGGTACTTATTGATCATCAGCTCTACAAGCTCTTTAAGCAGGAAAGGAGAGCATAAAAAGGCAGCTTTGGCTTGCTTGCCATAACAAATGCTTGCAGAGTTTACAACACATCACATTCAGAAAACTGTACCCACAAAACATTAAAATTCCCTTTGTACTCAGATAAGTACTGCCCTCTTAGAAGATTTGTTTCAAAGTTGTGCCACAGACTTTAAATACTGCAAAGAAGAAAACCAGAACAGCTCCTAGCCAGGCAATCCCATCCTCTTTCTAGTTCTGCTGAAGCCACAGCAAGGCTCATTGCTTCCTTTTCTGTGAAATGAAAAACAACATTCATTTCAGTGGATGTTGCAACAGCATCTGCAAAGGCCATTAGTTCGGTATTCTTACATATAGTGAATGGAAACATAAGGTATACGGATTATTCTACAGTCACATATGCTGTGCTCCACATATACCTCCCTGGTTCTACAGGACTTCCCAAATTACCATTGGGCCTGTTTACTTACAGAGCTCTGATTTGATTTTTGTTCTGGATCCCCATTCTAGAGAACAAAATGGCAATGATGGCCAATAGGGATATGTGCATAATAAAAACAGACCTTGCTATCACTTTCATTTATATGGCAGTATATTGGCATTTTGATTTGTCCTGTTTACAACATCACTTTGTAGACCAATCTGGAAGTCTCATTTGGTCTTTGAAAGGTTTGCTATGTGGTGCTAGACATGCAACAAATCTCTTATTGTTCCAATGAGGGCCTCATTACCTAGCATATCTAGGGATTACCGAATTTATTTCCTGTACATGCAGAAATTTATGGATATAACTTGGAATTAAAAGGCTAAAAATGTGTTTACTCTTCCTGTGCCTCATTAGTGCATAACTTACATATTCAGTGTCATGCAATAAGGACAACAGCAGAAATTTTCCTGTTGGCTACGAAGCTACTCTGTCACCGATGTAGGCTTTACTTGACAAGCTCTCTACTGAGCAGGAGATCAAGCAAAGCAGACTTAGGTCAACTTTTCATTAAACTCAACAGCTTTTCCTGATTCATGTAGGACTTGACTCCAAGCATAAGACAGCTGGCATAAACCTTGGATGCCAGGACATCACATTTACTCTCTTTCCCTTTGAATAAACACATATACATGCATATGGAATAATTTCGGACATAATTGTGTGAACAGTCCATTTATTTAATGCATTTACCTCCCACCGTTCATCACTGATACATTAAGTACTTTAGTTTGGGGAAAACTTTATCAGAACCCAAGACACACATTTGCCACACTTCTCACAAGTGACTCATACTGGAAGGGAGAAGCATCACAAGATACAAGCAGCACAAGTATAGAAAGTTAGTTTTGGTATGTATGTTGAGTTGGCTTTTTTTTTCTTCACCCTCTTCAGAGTATTTTACTCAGAATGACTACTCAGTGCATGGCCTTATGTTTTCTTCCTAAGTGTCATTATACAATAGTCTTATATAAACCAACGATTACGCTATTTTTTCACATGTAGTCAGCATCATTTATTACATAAATATTTATATTGAATGCGTTATAAGCAACAACATAAAACTTCAGCAAAACTTTGTTTTGGCTAAAAATCTTACTTGGTGCATAACACAACCTTAATAGAGAATCCTAGTCAAATTAGTTCACTCCTGTGGGAAGTCTACTGAAGGCCAGGACTTACCTGGAGGAACAGGGCGGAATGGAAAGCTCACGTAAGTTACATCTGCAAAATGCATGGAAGATATGGGCTAAAGGCTCTCAGCCTCTCAGAGAAATAAAGGCAGCCTGATGCCACCCCCCATCAACATTTTCTTCTCTTCCCTTGAAAGAGATAGACTGAAAATTTTTGACACTGCAAAATTTGCAAGACAGATTAAATAAATAAATAAATAAATAAATAAATAAAAGAAGCTTCAGTGCTTCACTCAAAATAGCACTAGGAATCATCTAAGGAAGGATGTGGATAGGAAAGAGAGAGATGAATATAAGCACATAGAAAGCAAAATATTTCCCCTGCAGTCTCTGCAATTCCATTTGTGTGCTCCTGATATGATTGTGCCTACCTTCAAACTCCCTATTTTCTTTCTTTCTTCAACTAGAAACCAGCTCCAAGATGAAGACAAAGTAATGCTGAACTTCTATCAGAAGCTTTTATAGGAGCATTATAACTCCTTTCTTGGGAAAACTAGATGATTCTTTTTAAAAGTGCTGGATCCTGAAGTCATGAGAATATTTCCATTGAAACTACAGATGTTTCTTTTCAGCCTCCCTATCTGTGACAGCTACTTGAAGCACAACTGGACTGCAGCTGAAGGACAGGAAATCAAAAATTATGATTCAGAAAAATAAGAAATTATGTTAGAAAATGGAAAAGAAATAAAGCTCTAAAATGTTTAAGGTATGAACAAATGGGGTTTTTCTGATCAGGTTTCTTATTTTTTGACAGTTGCATTTGGCAATACTAAGAAGATCCAAATAACTCAATTCACAGGCCCCTGCCAAATGAGCCCATGTTCCTCTTTGGAACAAGTTAGATCTTCTGTGACCCTTACCTGTTAATATTTTCAAAGTGTGTACTCAAGATGGAGGGGTCTCCTCTGACCACTTGAGATAAACCCTGCACTTCAAATTTTTATTTTGAATCACTCTCCTCAAAATACAAGGAAGCTACTTTGGAAAGAAAGGCTGTTCTCCAGGAAAACCAGGCTAGCAGAAAGGCAGCAGGCACAAAACGTATTCAACAAAAACAAGAAATGGGAAAGATGAATTGTATAATTTTGTTTTACAACAGAACACATTTTCAGTTGAATTTATAATTACCTAAAATTTATTCAAATTTGGCCTTTACTGGATTTAATGAACTATGATGTTCCCTACTGCCCTTTAATAAGACTCTGTGGCAAAAAGAAGTAATGGAGTTAATGAGGGACGTCAGGAAAATAGTACTAGACAAGCTGACAAACTCATCTGTACATTATGATACAGATCACAGAAAAACTGTTCTATTTTTTCCCCCATGCCTGATTTTGTTTAATTGGAGATGAATTCTGGGAGATGTGCTGAACGTTATCGGGAAGCCATTGTCAGATATCACAAAATAAGACTTGAAGTCTGTCTCACCAGTACAATTCACATCCCAAAATCAAATGCTAGGGAAGCAAAGGTTTCAGCAGGGTCAACTGCTCTACCTGCGCTGGCACAGAAATGTCAGGATAGCAGTTGATGCTTCCTAAGCTCCAGTTCTGCTAAGTGGCATGGCTACCTGCCCAATCTCTGCCTGCCAAATCTATGTTGCTACTAATTATAGTTAGTTCAAAGACAAATGAGTAGAGAGAAGCAGGGAACCTGTTATTAAAAGGAAATACTACAAAGCCTGGTCTTATTTCACCTATCTGAAAGAGAGATTTTTGTCATTCAAACCAGCACGAGCAGAATCCCCCTAATTTCAATGCAAAAATCCAGCGATCTCAGCAGCAAAAATCCAGTAGTTCCCACTCTTTCTGTCAGAAAAGATTTATTAGCTAAGTGCTTGGTGAATTCTCCTCTTCACTTTTTTATCAGCTGTATAATCTGGGTGCTGAGAATTTCATGGCCTTCTTCTGATTTACCTGCTCACTTGCAGAATTCTGCCACAAGCAGGCAGCTCCAGGTCATGGATGTAACTCTTATGCCTAGCTGCCTGCCACACATTTTTGCCCTCTTGTCTGTGGGTTCTGCAGCTTAAATCTCGTTGGAGGATGACAACACCACTCCTTTGTACAGCTATGAAAAGCAAAGTGACCCAGCGTGTTGTATGCACACTGTCAGTCCATCTTTTCATTTGCATTTACATGAAGAAAGAGCAAGTTCTACAAGGCTCATTTCCTCCCTTCTGGCAGATCCAGAGAAGCAGAAGAGCCCTCACCACCATACAGTTGTGTCTTATGGGCAAGACACAGGGAGAACAGTACCTCTCGTTGAGAAAAGGGCCTCTAAAGGAAATGTCCCCAAGGCAATACCGTGTGGTACAGTACTGCAGGGATCTTCCATGCTGCTGAATCCAAGTGTGAAAGCACTGCATCTCCTCCAAAGACTTACAGAGATACGGTGCTGACACTTGCAGCGTCACTGCTTTTTCCCAGCTCCTTCTTTTAGAGGACACCAGGGCCACTTCCTGGCACGCACCTTCCACAAGGCTGTTTCTCTTCTTGTGCTTGATCAGTGCTTGATTTGATACGACCACAGTGAGCTGCCACCACCTACCACGGAAGCAGCACTGGTTTGCTCACCCACCCACGCAGCACCCACCTCTCAACTCCTTAGAGCTTCTTCACCTCTCACAGCACATCCACACAACCCCAGGATGCAAAAGCAACGCTTAGAGCTCACTGTCTTCCCTAGAACCCTGGCTGTGCAATGAGCCTGAGGAATATGTGCCAGCACTGATCAATACACATCCATGAAATGACCCTTCTCATTAGCAGCAGAGCTCTGGAGGCAGCCTCTCTCACTCGAAGTGGGCTGCATGCCACCACGAGCTGATTTTTATCCTCAGTAACTTGACACATCATTGGCAGACAGCGATGAAAAGACAGAAGTCTGTGCTAATTTCCTCATCAGTTTTACCATAAGAAAGAGCAACTTGGGAAATAAGTTTCCCGTATTTCTCCTTTTAACAGGCAAAATTTGAGTCAAGTCTAGCATACAAAGCCATAGAGCTCACAATGAAGATGACAAACACCGTTGACCATAGGACTCTGGCAATTTTTAATATCACTGTGTTGGCTGAATCCTTAACAAAACAGGCTTTGTACTTGCTGTTGACTTAGTCAGTCCCATGGTGCAAGAGAGTCAGTAAAACTCGAAGCTGCACACACGGCTCCTCTGCCTGCATTTTTCCAAGTGGCAGGTTCAGGAGACAAATCCGTAATTTATGCAAGATCTACAGCTTACCTGAGATTGGGATGACTGCTCGAAGCAAAGTTATCAGATAATGCAAAACAGGGCAGGGGACTGCAGTGGAGATGTATAGAACTAAGTTAATGGCCAAAAGTTATCCTGAACAATTAAAGTTTAAAGTGGCTGTAACTGATTAAAATCAATCAGTGCCAGTCAGAAGACCAAAAAAACACCTAATCAAACGTGACAAAGAGGAGAAACCTGCTTTGAAAGAAGCAAAGCCTCAGCAGCCGGTTTCGTTGCACAAGGGCAAGCTCAGGAAAGCTCAGGGACACAAACCTCATGGGTTATTCACCTGCCAAAAGGCCTCGGCAAATCTCCAGGATTCAGTTACACGCTTGTCACTCCTTCAGTACCTTCCAGCTCTGGGATAGAGAGGGCGAGGGCTGTGTGATGATTGCTATTTCCAGCTAGCTGTTTCAGTGGGCTGCTGGCGGTTCTACTTTTCTGCAGAAACAAAATCATGTCTTTCCATGCTATAAAACAGAAGATAGATATCTGATGTATTTATAGCAATAATATAGGAAAAGTAAAGCAGGAAAAAGAAGAAAGACCTATAGAAAAAGTAGATTGGGTCAAAACAGAAATTCTGGAACAGCCTATGAGAAAATATATGCAAAAAGAAATACAAAATGAGAATGGAAATGGAGAAAATATCAAATATTAAAAGTAAAATAAACAGGTAAAGACTTAGACCCTTTAAGCATAGTCTAAGCATAGTCTGGCATTCCTAACTGCTCCCATCTTTGAGGTAAGTAGTAAGGGTTTTTGCCTGGATGCTTCTACATCTTCTTTGCACTGTTATGTGGCTTTTGTTACGATAAAGCTAATCCTTTTGTGTCATTCCCATTTGAAACTGGAAGCAACTATTTAAAATGTTGAACAATATAGTAGAAGGGAGATAAGCAGCTTTATCTGCTACACTCAGCTGCAAGCCTCAACAGAAAAGAATTAAATCTACATTTCATTTTTACAGCAGCTCAAGTAAATCTAAAAGCTAAAATGAAATCCGAGATTCCAAAAATCTATCAGAGTACTGGAGAGCATGAAAACATTTGAGTAAGAGAAGCTGGAGATTTTCCAACCTGCTACTGACTGCTGACTCTTCTGGACTCTTTGAGAGTAGCTTTGCATCAACTGTTTTTTTCACCTGTGACTCATTTTAAACAATAGATCTGATCCTGAGTCAGTGTTATTTATCTGGTTCATGCTGGATGTTTCTGACACAGTGCATTAGGGAGAATGTGGGGAAAAAAAAAAATCACTTGAAAATAGAAGACAGTCACTTCTGAAGTGAATCCTCTGATCGTCTTTGTTTTGCATCAAGGAGCACTCATGACCTCCCTGGACTGGATTCCTTTCAGCTGAAAACAAACCCAAAGATGCAATTTAATAAGCCCTAATGCAAGCTAACCTTATTTCCTCATGGAACATACCTAGTATAGAGGCATGGATATAGGGGAAGGCTGTAGATTAGTTTATGTGTCCTCCAGAGATCAATTGCTCCAACCTCTTCCCTCAAGTCATGCCAATCTAGGTGGCAAAGGGTTCTGTCTGTCTGAATTTCAACTCTGCAACCTTTCTTTGCCTTAGCTATAAGCCATAGGAAGACTTGTGAACATTAGTCCTAGTAAGTCACTCATCAAAACCTCTTCAACAGAGATAACCAACAAAACAGACAATCACAGACTGGTTGAGGTTGGAAGGGACCTCTAGAGATCATCTAGTCCAACCCTGCTGCTCCAGCAGGGACACCCAGAGCACGGGGCACAGGGTGGAATCCAGGCTGGTTTTGAGTATCTCCAAAGGAGACTCCACAACCTCCCTGGGCAGCCTGTTCCAACCTTGAATACAAACACATGTCTTCAGTGTTGGCTGTAGCCAGGAGATGAGAGTCAAAAGGTTTCAGCTTTCACTTCAGCTCAGGCTGAAGTGGCAGTCGTCAAGGTGTCCAGTGTTGGTTGCTGGAGTGTGCAAGAACCCATGGGATTTTGCCACCACAATTTCACAGTCATCCTCAACATTAATACAGAGCTAAAGTGGATATAGTTCTGAATTCTGTCTATTTTTATACATTTAAACCTCTATTGCTTCCAGCAATAATTATTTATTAATTCTACCACAGAAGATGCTGTAAGAGATTTACAGCAATTAATAGAAACTAATCTGCTTTCTGGCCTGAACTGTCACTGCTGCACATAAACTCATGAAGTGGTGACTGCCTCCAGGCCCCAGAATTGCAAATCTGAGGTGCCTTTTTCCTTGTCCTCAGAAAAGGTATCATCATTGTGCAAGACAATCTAAAACCATCATGTTCCCTCTTTTAAACAAAACAAATGATGGCAATTGGATCCATCATCTCTACATCTGTCACCTTCCTGTCATCTTTCAACTTATGTCTGTCACTCCTTGTAGGTGGAAAGATGTGCAAATGAAGTTCACAATCAGGGTCCTTGCTGACTAACAACTGCAATTACAATAATACACCTCATTGCTAATGCTGTGCCGCAGCTATGCTGGATTTATTCACCTTTGCAATAAAGATAAGAGATTCACAGAACTGGCTGCATTTACAGAGGATTCTTTACTCTCAACTGATAAACAGCATGGGCAGAGAGATAATATATAGGGAAAAATATTCCGTGGGTCAGGTAGGAATTAGCTGAATTTTAGATTTGAGGTACACACACAACATGGATCAGCAAACATGAGACACTATCACTAAGATGCACTCATGATTACTAAGGAAACTTCAAACACAGACCCTTCTTAACACATCAGGCCATTCAGCAGGCACACCTTGGGTAACATAACTTTGTATTTCACGGTTGACAGTACCCCAGAACTTCCCCAAACCCAGATAATATACTTACTAAGGTGCCAAGTGAGCTGATTCCCCTTCCAAATTACCAGCTAGTTTTTCTTAAGTGATGAAAAGCGAGTTGCAGAGAAGTTAGGCTCATTTCAATGGGGAGCAGCTGTAATGGCTGGCATGCAAACTCCACGTTACTAATTAGCACAGGAATGCAGCAAATATTTAAATAGCAAAATCTACAAACAACCTTTGTGATGACAAAGGTAAGACTGATAAGCAGATGATTTAAAACAAACCAATTATGCCAGATATATCTATTCTCTTTCCAGATAAAGAACCTAGAAATTGTACCAAATCTAGTTCTGAGCAAAATATGCTGGGATGGAGTGCAGCTGCAGAAATGTCAAACTATGCTCACAAGGTTATACTTGACATTCTGGGAGGAATGCAAACAGCAGAAACTTGGAAGAAGAATTCCTACGTGTCCTTAAATGACTATAATTAGTTATGCAAGTCAAGCTATGCCAAATAGCATGAGAGCGACAAGACCAAAAGGAAGGCTGAATTGCTTCTCGCACTTTGCCACTAAATAGAAGGAATAAATGATGGGCACCCCAACATTTAGACACTAATATAGCACTCTGGAGCACTGGGTGCTACAGTCCCCTCATAAAATGGTAATGATAATATTGTCCTGCAAAAAGGTACAATTTATTTTTCCTTTTTCTTTTAAAATGTGTAATGAAATCTTATTCTCTGCAATTTCTACTTCAGCTTCAATTCAATTCAAGCTATGCTTTTTAAGATGAATTGCCAGAAAAATATTACAATTTTTTTTAAATGATCTGAAACAGCTGCCCTCTTTAAAATTAAAATACCAAAAACCCCATAATCATAAAACCATAAAGTATTATTTTTGCTATGATTTCCCTGCATTTTTTGCAGTCACAAGGTCAGGATTACAAAGATGAAGCCACAATGAAAGCACAGCCCTGCTGAACCACTTCCACATACACACTCGTTTACAGACACTTAAGATACATTTAATTTAAATGATGATGGAAAAAAAATCCAAAAAAATAAACCCACTTGTCTTATAGCAAGTTTCTTTTCCCTCTACAGAAAAAAGGACAGTAGTGACAGTTCAAACCAGAACAACAGTGATAACATTTTTGATGAAACTTTGTAAGAAAAGTATGTTTGCCATCTTTCTGAAGTGACAGAGATAGTATTTTTTTAAAAAACAAAATATATTTAAAAATAAATCTTGTCTGATAGAAAGGGCTCACTCGTGGCAAGGGCCCCACAAAACAAATGCCATGCCATTAAAACCAGAATAAAAGAAACCAGAGCTGAACTGACAGACAATTTACATTTATGATCTGGAGGTCAATCAATGTGTGTGTGGTTCACTTGGAAGAGAATCAAGAGTGGTGAGATTTTCTGCTTAGTAGCACTGACCAGGAATTTGCTATTTTGTGGTAGTTCTGACACTCTAAATTCAGTACTCCTTATTTTGGAATTACTTCTCTAAATAGACAAGCTGTAAGAAGCACTTAAAAAAAAAAAAAGGCAACAAAATGATTATTTGAAGAACCAGAAATTGCTAGCGTGACAAATTAAGAGATAAGCCCAGAGAGCTCATTACTGGCATAAAGAGGAAACACGCAAACCCGGAGTAAGCCCATAACATTTCAAACAAGTTAGGCAGAAACAGCAGGAATCAGAGAGAAGCCCATCACCAGCCTCCTGAGAGCTACCAGCCGATGGCAAACTCCACCGTCAGCCCTACTGTGCAGGAGATTTGGAGCCTACTAGTAGGACAGGCAGCTCCATCTACCAGAATGAAACAAACCTAAAATTTACCAAACGCAAAAAGCAATTCCAGGACATCGTTTTTAAGCTAAATTACAATTAAGCTTTCCTCATGACATTCTGTTGGAACCTTTTAGCATTTAATATCCTTTTGAAAATCTAAACATCAGAAATACACAGCAAACATTTGCCCAATTTGAATAAACAGGTGTTCGCAGTCAACACTGATTTCTTCTGTATATCTTAATCAGTGGTAGCTACCCCAAAACATGCTCCTTGGTCAGCTAGCCATGAAAGAAGAGATTTTCCTCATGGCTTTCCTTAAAAGATGGTGAGCATGAGGAAAAATAGCAGTCCCGTTACGTTAAGGCTTTATGTACTTATTGACACAAATACCTATTTCTGCGTAAGAAAGACTATGTTTTCTGTGCATTTTAACTAAGCAAATGCAGTACTGACTCAATCACATTTAGAGCAAAGATGAAATAAATGAACAAAACCTCATTTCTTGCATCTGGAGCAGCAACTCCAGCTGCATTGCAGGCATGGCCAGACGAACATTTCCACTCCAGGACGGTAAAACTGATGCCAACATGACACCAGCAAACCCGCTTCTAATCCATGCAGGACAAACTGAAGTGCTCAGCCTTCCTCAACAGCTCGTGTGTTGTGGTTAACACTTTTCAAAAGCAAGCACTACACCTATAAATTAAACCTGTTTTACTCCCTAACCTGAAAAAGCCCAGGCAAGCAGTGCAAAGCCTAGGCAAGGACTTTAGCCCTTTAGTGAACTGGAAGACAGCTGTATTAAACCATTTCTGCATAGGTGGATATCTCAGCAAATTTACTTGTAATTATTAGAGTGTGACAGAAATCAGATCGTATCACTGAGATTTTTATATAATATAAATACTGAATTTTTGCAGTGTCACTAAATAAGTTGGAATTGTTTGTTTTATGGAAAAGACGATGGGCAGCAGAGCATTGAATAGGTAAAAGACCACTTGAAAAAAGAAGGAAATATTCTGTTTCAGCACAATACAGGTAGTGAAGAAAAGGTAGGTAGTTTGAGAAACAGCTATGGAATTGCTGATTCGGAGGTCTGTGAGAACATGCAGGGCTCTGTCAGAAGTTGCTCAGGTTTAGTATGTGCAAGCACGACTGCTTGAAGGACCTCCCAGGCCTCCTTAGGCACCTCCAGCTCTGACAGCTAGAAAGCACTTGTAGTTTCAATCATTTTGTTAATGTATAAAGGCTCATTAATTTCATCTATGGTTTTAAGATTAAATGTGCAAATTCTCCCTCTCCTCCCCTTGCATGTATAACAAGGAAGACAATATCACATGTTCCATCTGAGATACTGCAGACTAATAAATCCTATATTTGTTATCCTGCAGACTAGTGAAATGAATCACTGTTTTTCCAGATGTTTTTAATGGTTACACAAAATTGTAATTATAACAACACCAGGACAGCGAATGAAGGAAACCTGATTAGCATGCATCACATGCAGAGACCTTGAAGTCTTTTCATAGTTTTTTTCACAAGAAGGCACTCAGGGACACTAAGCGGTCCAGTCAAAAGGCAAAACAATCTGAAAAGAGAAAGAATTATAGAGACAGATTGCCAAGAAGGAATAGCAATTTCTTTCCACCAGTGTTATCAAGTTGGGATGCTTGAAGGCTTCCTGATGTTGCAGTTTAATTGAACAATCTGGAAAACTGGTGAACAATGAGGTACAGAGTTATAAGGTTCCTCAGCAGAGGAGATGAAAGAACCTCAGGAAAAAAACACCCTAAAACTACAGAAAATAGACTATTTGAAAGGAAGTGAAGAAAAGTGAGGATCACCATGTGAAGTACCGTACCACTACTGACATTTGAGGGTATTGGAGCACTAGGAAAAATTGAGAGAGAAATGACAGATTACATTAAAAAAAAATCTCTTGTGTGAGGAGAGAGTAGAAAAGACCGCAAGTGTATCCCAAAGAAAGGAGCAGAAGAGAAAGAAATGGAATATACAAATGAACACAACAGACTCTGTTCTTCCATCCCACATTGTAAGAACAGCTGTATTTTCAATGGTGCTTAAAAGTGACAAAGAGTAAAACAAATCTTTTTACATAGCAGAATGTAAGGCCCTCTTAAAACATGAACTTATCAAGATTTGAGAAACATTCAAATACAAATTTCTGGAAGGGATCCTAAAACCTATATTTTAGGATTTATATCTAATCCTAGAAATCCGAATGAACCCTCATGTGAAATGATTTGCACCCCATACTTGTACACCAAAGAATCATTTGCACCTCAGAAATATTTCACATTAATCACTGTGGGAGACTGGAAACACCACGATGGACCTAAGTTTCCATGTTCCTTAATTTTTGATGTTCATCATTAACTTACCCATTAAAGGGAGGCGAGGAAGAAAAAACAGTGAAGAGAAAAGCATAAAATTGCCAATGACTAATAAAAATCTGATATTTTTTATAGTTCTACAGTGGGGGGAATCTACTCAATCCGCCAGAGGAACACAGAGAATGATGAGACTAACGTAAAGCAGTAATGCCCTTTTTAACAAAGTGTACCATTCAGGTGCTCAGCAGTTTTAAGAATTTGAGATCCTGTTTGCAATTGATGTGATAATCCTCTCTACGCCAGTAATATCTGCAGACATTTGGTAACACCTTTGTGAATGTATTTTATACTGAAATCTCCTTTGGTGTTTCTTAAATCTCAATACTGACTTACTTTCTCCTGAATACAGTATCCAAAAAATGCTAGCAATGCCAAATACATCACTTTGTTACTCATTTCTATGCCACTCACCTTCCTTGGGCAGTGATCTTCTCTTGAGTCTCATCCAATTTCTCCTCTGATGCTGCTACACAAAGATATCTAGGGGTGATTTTAGGATTAGGATAAGAAACACGATATCCTAAATGGCCACAGATATGCGACAGCTCCTGCAAAGCAATATTACTGTTAATCTGCCATTCAGACAAGAATGATAGGCCACACAAGCATCCTCTAGCCCAAAGTGAATTCTAATACCTTTCAATGGCCACCAGTAAAACCCTAAACTGTCAAAAGGAACAATTAGACCAAGAATTAACAGAAAGAAGAGCAGTCACCAGAACAGTCAAACACTTAATGATTCTCTGGAGAAGACTAAGAAAAACCCCAGGCTATCAAATTATCTTTTTCTAAAAGATTAAAATAAAAGTCCAGGAGTAGAATGAGGGCAATGTGCCTGCTTTCACGTCTTGCAATTACACTGTCTGCTAAACACAAAGCCTCTCTAAAGCAGACAGCAACAAATCATAAGAGAAAAGGATACATCTAGTCTTACTTGTATTTCAGTAAAAGGAAACTGTGGATGAAATCAAAGTCTTGTATGATTTCTTGGAGCCAATGCTACTGAAAATGATGATAAAGTGTCTCTCTTTTTTTTAAGGAAATTTAGGAAAGCACACTCACTGAAAGGAATACTGCCAATGCCAGTGTCTACTTATTAAATATGATGCTGAATATGGCTTTTTATTCCAAATCACACTATTTTGTAGGCATTGTTTTAATTTTGGATCCTTTCTAAGGGCTTTGCATTCTTTGCAAGACAAACGAGAGAGAAATCTAGCTAAAACATGTTATCCTTTACAACGCTTCCCTTCAGAATGGTGGACATACCAGAGAGACAAGTGACATTGCATGTGATTCATGAGAATTATCAAGTTTGGAAATAGAGGAGAGGATGCTCAGGGACAGCATAGTCAGAGTAATTGGCCTTTTGCAAGATCTTTGTTGAACTACAGTCAGAGTCTTCACTTTGCAGCCTCCAGTCTGCACACAGCTTCTGTAGACTACCAATTACCAGCAGAAATTGCAAAAGCTTGGAGGCTGCTCTAACCTCTACCTGTAATGGCAAAGTTGTCCCCATCACCAGGAAGTCAAAAGAGCTCTTGTCCACCCAAATTCAGCTAAGAATCAGCCCTGACCAGAAAATTCCCATCATTTTCCAGCTGAAATGGACACGAACCCCTTGATTGCTGAAGCAACCTTCTCAGGCTCGCTGTGTTTAACTAAGTGACATGAAAATGGATCAGAAAAGACTCAGTTCACACTTCACATAAAAATCAGCATGCAGGAATAAGCCTAGATCCTAGACCCAAATTAAAGCTTTTTACAGTCCTGCAACCTTGGGTTGTGTCTGTTCTGGAGGACTGTGCAAACTACCAAGATGAGAGAGAACTGCCAAAGCCAGCCTGAGCAGCCATAATGTCTGAAAGTTTTAAGGAAGGAAAGAGAAAAATGAAGAAAAAAAGAATCCTTTTAAAATGTGGAGAATAGAGAATGAATCAGAAGTCAGACAATGTCACAATAGTATTTTCCTTGAATATATTCCAGCATCGCTGGAGGCAAATCTGAACCTGATGTACTCCTAGTAGTTTTACAGAAGCTGATTTGTACCTACCCCTTTAAATTGCATTAAAAAGAAAGTAAAAAATATATGCATATATTCCCCCGCCCCCATCTCCCCCCACCACTCCCAAACAACCTGCTCTGTAGCAATTCCATGCTCAGCTATCTCGCCTGGGTTATCCTTGGCACTTGTTTCAGTGCCAATCAAGGCACTGCTAAAGCAGCTACCCTGAGATTTGAATCTGCAGACTGCTTTACAGATAAAGTGTTGGTCTGTACTACATTTTTAAATAGATATAACTTATTCATTCAACTGAACTTCTTGCAGGGAGCTGCTGATCCCATTTGAGCCTTGGACTGCACTATGCATCGCCCTTGTTCTTCATATTAGCTTGCAGAGGGACCTGTGCCTCCATAAAGCCATCCAGTGAAGGAACTGGACAAAGAAAAAGCAAAGAAAGAGCGAGGACCTATGCAAAAATCGTGGATGGGAAGACTAGGATTAACACATCTTTCCTTCAAGGTTTATTTTATATAAATTTGCAGTGTTTAGTAACACTTGGTCTGTATTTTTTCTTAGTTGGGTAGGTCTCACTTAAATTTCTTTTTCTTTTCTGCCCTTCTTCATAGTCACTGTCTTTTAATACCTGCTGGAGCTGAAGAAGGAGCTGAACCTGGAGAGCTGAGACTACAGCTCCATGCCTTCAGAGAAGCACTCATAACCACGCTATTCACCTTCGGCCTCTTGCTGTTCTCTTGCTTTAGTTGTTGGTTAGGCAGATTATTTGACTCTGTCAAAGCAAGAGTGCACTGCCAAACACACGTTTTTCAGACAAAGAAAAAAGATTTCCTCAGTTCTCTGAGAGAAATTCAATCCTACTGTTTCATGCAAGGGTAATATATGGCAATTACATACTGTCCCATGCAACAGGGAATTCACTGCTGACAAACCAACATGTCCATTGATGTGGATTGTTAATGAGACCTGAGCAATTTTCATTTCTGCCAAGACCTTTCTCGGTCCCACTAAGAGTGAAACATAAGGACCACATATATACAACTGGTCTGCTGCCTTTGCTCTTTCCCAGGAGCCCCTCACATTGGGCTGAGACAAAAGACAGCCCAGCCTGCGGGACCATCAGATGCCAGGACTGGCCAACACACTAACACACTGTCCACATGAAAGGCTGCCACAAGACCCAAGGCACTGCTTGGATTTTGGCAAGTTAAAGGCCAGCCTTTGCTAAGGCTTAATCAGAATATCTGAAATAGTCCCACCTCACGAGCATCTATGAGACTCACACTGCTTTCTCTATTTCTCCTGCATGTTCCTCCAGGAAAAATAAAGACCATCAATGCTTAGCATGAAAACCCTCCTTTCCCCTGCAGAACAGGTCGGCCAGTATCACTGTATCACCTGGCTGGCCTGCAGCAAGCTGTTAGTTATACAGCTCAGGTTATAACCATCAAGTTTTCATGGAAGGAGGATTCAGTGAGGAGGACTCATGAATCCTGGTTTCTCTACCTATCTGTGTCTCCAACTTGCTATGCAACATTTGCCAAGTCACATTACGAGCGTTTACTTCCATTAAACTGGACATAACCCAATTTGCACGTCTCAGTGAGCACTGGGAGGATTTCTGGCACCCGGACGACAACAACAACAGCAAGCAGCTAAATATGGTAATCTGCTCCAGAGGAAGCACAAGTTTGATAAAGTAACAAGGCTGTTCAGGGCTCGACTGATGGTTTTTGCCCAAGGTTCTCAGTGATCCTTCCCCTGCTGAAGTGCTGATTCAGCGTGGCACTTGGCTGCACTGGTGAAGCCGGCGCCCTGTTCTGATCAGGTGGAAATACTGGAAAAGAGAATGTCCTTCTCCTAGGGAAATTTCCCAGTTAGGATATCTTTACTGAGACTATGGATAAGACTGATCATAAGTCTGTTTTGCTATCAAAAGTAATATCTAAACTGCCATGCAACGACTCCTTCTGGCACATTTGGGATAAGAAAACAACAACAACCCAAAACTAAAAGAAAATGAAATCTCTATTTTTTAAATAGCTTTTAAGCAACAGTTTTCATCTCAAACTATTGACAAGAGAGCAAGACCAGTTCAGTCAAGCTTATTCTACTGCTAGAACAGACTGCAGACACTCCTTGATACTGCTGTGTTCCTGTTCAACAACGGCAGATACAACTGAGCCCTTCCTCTCAATTTGTATACCAGAGGCAAGGAAAAAGCCATCAGGTACTATAAACTCTCAGTTGGTACTGACCTGGAAAAAAATTGAACTTAAGCTAAGGCGAAAGATGGTACATGCCATTAGCAATTCTCTGGAGTTTTTCAGTCATTTCATTTTTCACATTTCTAACCTCTTCAGGTGGACTATTCTCAAACACTTAAACATGCTATCTGAGCAGCAATGGGCGAATTGTCCTCTGTCCTGATACTGGAGTAAAGGATAAGAGATCTGTACTTGGGATTTCTTCTCTAATGAATGGTGCCAGTCTGTTGAAGGTTATCTAGCTCCACATGTATGTTTTCATTTCTGATTTGCCACATTAATAACTGAGGCAGTTTTTATATACAGCAATGAAAGAATATGAAATGTATTATTTGCTGCACACAACAAAGGCTGGAACAAAGATGATTATTTTAAGCATTTTAAATCAAAGGTAATAGCATCTAGGAGAACATTAAGATTCTCTGACATACTGATTCTCAACTAATTATATAGTCTATTCGCCAAATAGAAAATATCTTTACTATAAATATTGCTAACAGACTCAGTAGCTGACAAAGAACTGTAATCACAACATTCAAGTTTAAACTATCTTCAGTCATCTGCAAACTATTCATCTCTACACGCTGCATATTAACCAGCAGGTAGTGGAATAAAATATTACTTTCTGTCAATGTTAAGAACTATTAATGAAGGTATTTTTCTATCTGAACAATGCAACTACTCCAGAAACTCTTTTCTGCTATTTCTAAAGATCCAGATGACCCTTTCCCAAAGTAATATGCTACAAAAGTACCATCATCTGAGTTTTTATCCAAAACAGATTCACAATTTATTCAGACATAAAAATTCTTAGTTTCCCAGTGGTCATTTCAGGATAGCTGAAATAAAGTAAATGCATTCAAAGAAAGAACAAGATGCTAGTCTCAGGCAACATCTTTTCTTGTGAGCCTAGAACAGAACTACAGACAGAACAGCAATATCCTAACAATGTTGCCTACTTACACAGCTGCACTCTTCTACAGTGTGTAGTAATGACTTCTATTAAGTTTGTAAGTTCGCCCCATGACAAAAAAAAGAACATACTTCTTTTCATTCTTGTTGCACAAGCAACATATCTTCTGTAGAGAAACAGCCTCCTCTGTGACCCTTGCGCCTTTGCAACAGAATTATTATGAACATCTAAGCCTTAGCTGCCGGACAACCATGAGCCAAAACGAGCACAGCTTGATTTTCTCATCTCAAGCTGATATGCAGGGCTGGCATTTGAAAAAAAGTTGTGTTTTTTTTTTTTTTTCCTTATATAATCTGAAAAGATTTGATCTGGCAGGTTTTAAGTAGCTATAATTGTGGAACCCCACAATGCTGTTTTTAAAAAACACTTTTCAGGGAATAAATAGCTTAAAAAGAAAGTTGTCATGAAAATCTTAATGATTGCAAATCTAAACAGACCTAGCGTTCTAGTTTCTGCTGTGCTGTTAGATAGTTAATTTCTGTATTTGGGAACTATTCTCTCAAGAAGCATTTGAAAGAAGTAAGAGAGTCAGAACTAGCTAAAATCTGAAGACAGATGAAAGGAGCTGACAGAAGTAAGAAACAGGATTCAATGATGAGAAAGCAACATCAACAAGACTGTTGGAAATTTATGAATAAGAGAAAAAGAAAGGATTGCATCATTCTATGGAGAACTCCACTTGATAGTTGCAAGTCTTAGCTGAAATTATTGCCATTATTATGAAATATATATTACCGCATCCATGTTTTCATTTATATTTAAGTTTGCCTATAAGCATAGTGATCCAAAAGCACAAAACAGCAACTCAAGTATTTTATACAAAGCAGTGTAACTGAGTTTTGTGGTATGTCCATGCAGGGAAATGAGAATGTCCTCTTCTCTCCCTAAATTCTTGGGTAGACTATTTTCTATCCCAACAACCGGCAGGTGAAATGACAAGGAAGGGAAATAGACATAGTCACTGTAGTCACTACATTTTATCTCTGCAAGGCACAGCCAAAATTAAGATATGCCCCAGAGACACTGAGAACAAACTAGAGCAAAAGAGGATCCTCACAACTTACTGTCTCCACTACTGCATGCCAGAAAAGAGCTGGCACGTTCTTATCTGCCAGTGTTGCTTCTAGAAGCAGCAATGTCGCTCTATAGCCCTAGTCAACACAGTTTCTTTACAGTTCACCTTCTGCCTTGTTAACTGTTCCCAAAGAACAGTTTTGTGAAAACATTCTGCAGTTTCAAAGCTATTCCGGCATGACCTTGTGACATGTCTGCCCTTGTATCCTGCATGTATAAGCTGTGACTGGAGAAAAACATTTTAGAGGCCCACATTAGAAGATTTTTTTTAAACTTCTTTCACAAATTATAAAAACACTCTGCCGTCCTACCTCTTTACTGATCTCTGCTACAGAAATTACAAGCTTTGAGCAGCTATGAGGCCACAGCAATATTAAGCTTTTTTTTCCTTTCTTTTTTCTTTTTTTTTGTCACGTTTGTGCCATGCTTAATATATAAGAAGTCCAGTCACACATTCAAACCACTTCACTCTCTGAAAGGCTCTACCAAAACAACTCTATTGATTTGCTACCTCAGCATACAGCCATGCTGGGCTGTATCATTCATTCCAGCTTCCACACTAGGCACATTGCTACCAGCAGAGTTGCATGTGTAAGACGGGCTTGGCCAACCTAACTACCCCAACTGCTCAACAAACTATTCCACTACACTGGAAATTCCATACTGTTCTTTGCCTGTTATCATTATAATGGAAAGAAAAAGGTTGTACGAAGACTGCCCAAGGCACTAAACACTGAGGACATTTGGCTTGTGATGATCCAACCAAGTAGCAGATTTGTTTTCTTTTTACGAAGAGCCGCATATCATCAAGAAGGCAGGGCAGGGCAGCATGAATCCCCTATTTTCTGGGTGCTGGGGTTTCTTTACCAGGTCCCATACACCCTAACACTCAACAGTGAACTCTGCACACACAATGGTAGTGCAGCATTTCCTTCAGTATTTCTATAGTTATAGTACATTATGTGTAAAATAAAGGCTTTATCATGATATATCTGGTACAACTTCTTTGTGTTTCTGACCCTGCAATCACATTGATCTAGGCAGACATATCTGCCCATATTCTGTGTCTATCTAGATAAAAGGATCTTTTTATATTGATAAGAGTGCAGGATCCAATCCTAAAATTTTAAAGGCAAATGGTAAATTTCTGAGATCATAGAGCAACTGCTGAATTGAAGCATGGCAGCACTCCAACAGTTTTTACACAGAATGCCAGCTCAAACCAATGTGATTCAACAGAAAATGGCAGAAGAATGTGCTTTATTCTTACAACTCTACAAAAAGCCCAGGCAAACATGCAAATATTTATAAGGCTCTAATCCTTTAGGAGAAGAAGTAAGGAGAGTGTGTGGGGAGGAGACACTGCCTTGATTTTACTGCTGACCAAAATTCAGTTTTCTTGGGATTTTGCCAGCTCACTTCCCAATGAACTGCGCCCACCAAACAAGGTCACATCGATGATTAGAAAAACAAGTTTTGTTTATGCATGAAGAGGAATGAATCATTTGGAACAATGTGACATCTTTAGTGCTATTCCTGCAGCTATGCAATATTTCTCTAAATTATGCAATCCATCAATACAGCATTCATAAATGTATTTTGGGGAAAAATGACCTTATGTAAGTTTCTGCATAACAGCAGCAAGAGAGATTTCTCAGTGAGAATGAATATCTGGAGAAAGTGGCACTCTATGAGACCATTTCCCACCTATTCTGCAACAGAAGCTTCCCAACCAAAACAAAGGCAAAGGCAAAAATAAAAATATGTAAAATATATGCATATACACAACGAAACTCTGAACAGTCCATCACTGAAGTTGTACTCTTTTTTCTTTCAGTTACAGAGAAATCTGAAACAAGGTTTTGCAAGAGATGCACAGAATGGATAGCAAGATATCACACAGGCACAGGAAAACTCCAGGGAACGGTTGTGGCCTCCCTTCAAGTCCTTCAGTACATGATTTTCATTCCTCCCACACTTTAGAGGCATTTTGTATCTAGATATTTATAGGCTGCTGCTCAAAAGTGCTTATAGCTCCTGATACATCACGCTATGTTGTCTGGCAACACCCCAGAGCGAAGGAGCCAACAAAGGCCCATTTCATTCAATTACGGGTTCTCTCTGCTTGCTCCACCTCTTCTGTTGACTTCCTCCTGGCCTTAAAATGAGTTTATCTGTTAACTAAGCTAATCAGAAACATTCAGTTAGTCTCTGAAAGCGGAGATGTCATCATATGAACTGCTGATCGTCCTGAGACATTTTTACTGTAGTCATTATTGCGGCAAATGAGGCATATGATCAGCAACACTTCTAATGGGTAGTGATCACCCTACACGATCCAGCCCAGAGCATGTAACAGCTGATACAGGGATCTCCTCCTCTTGTATTTGTTATTGAAATCTCACACATCACTGGAGCTACATAATAAAGAACATGCTTTTTAATGATACAGTTCTCGAATAGCAAAGAAAGCTCTTTCAACCACTAGAAAAAAGGGCTTAATTTTACTGTCTTCAAAATCAATGGCATAACTTCCACAGATAAAGGCAGTTGGGTATCAGATCTTCAGGGAGCCTGATACCCTTGTAGTTCCCCTCCAAATAAGAGTCATTCACCACTTAATTTACAGTTTTTTTTTTTCTCTGAGAAAATCTTCAGGACTGCAATACAGTGCCATTAACACATGGTGCCATTTATATTTAACGCTATCATAGGTAATGGTTTCCTGCTTTTACTACATCAACCAGTATTACCAAAAATAAGTAGCAAGTTCTTCAGCACAAGAAACATTTGTCTTAGGACAAAATTCCAGTACTGCATGTCACACCAAATGTGCAGGAGCTGATGTTTGGTTCACTCGTACCTTTGAATCTTATATGCCATTATTATGGAAATTCCTACGTGCAAGTCGAAAGAGGAGACAAGAGGACACAAGTCACAAGACACAATCTGAGATGGTTGCAGAGCTGGAAAGAAGTTCAAAGGAAATCTGCCTCCATAAAGCACATCAGATAGTGCTTCTGGAAGCACACAGTACATTTGAGTTAGAAGCACAAACAAGCATGCACCCTCGTCACTTACATCTGAGACAGCAAAATTAATTATCTATAACACTGGTAACAAAAAAAACACGATATTTCTTCTCTAAATTAACCTAACAGCTGAATTTTGATCAGCATAAGGTCTAATTTTGCTTTGAAGAAAGCCAAAAGGGACAACTGAGGGAAATTAAAAGCTTCCCCATCCTTAATTAGTGGACAAAAAAACAGTCATTGAGAAAACAGCTTTAGTTTTCTGTAGTACAATTGGTTTTAAACGCTCTTAGAAATGTTCTAATGAAATTTTCATATGCAGCAATATGTATTCCATCCTAAAGGCTACAAGAAAAGAACAAGCAAACATTTTAGACTTCTCTATGACAATATTCACAATATTTAAAACGGTACCAGGATCTCTGCTAAGTCACATCTTGGCCACAGATACAGAATTTTCCCCCCATCAGATTGTTTAGTTTTAAAAATAAAATGTTGGTGAAATTGCATTTATGTACACTTATCCTGGCCTTCAATTATAAAATAGAAGAAAAATATAAAACAAATAAAAAAAGCTGCTGTGCTCTACACAGAATTCTCTGACATGTAAATGGATATATCTGCTGACAAGCCACATTAGGAAAACAGGGCTTGGAAAGGGTCTGGAGATCATTCAGAGGTTTCTTGAAATGAGTATTTGCTTCATTACTCGATAGATCTGTCTAAAGATTGCCCTCCAAAAGGCAGCAGTCCTGGAGCTTACCAGTACTTACCAAGCCCTTCATTCTGAAAGTTTCTCCTACCTAGCAGCAAATCTCCTTGTTTCCATTATTTTATTTCTTAATCTCACCGGAAATAGTAAATCATTCATTATCTTTTTTTTTTTTTTTTTTTTGTCTTTCCCCACACATTTTTTTTTCCATATACATTTTTTTCTTCTCTCACTGTTTTCCTCTCAGAACAAGCCAATGCCATTGGTTTCAGGCTCATGCCTTCCAGACTTCCAATCTTTGGTCTGTATTTCCTCTCTGTAGTCATCAAATGATTTTCTGAGTGGCATTACCTAAAACTGGCCTTATTTTAACTTTACCCTTCATAACATCAAGTAGCAGACAAGATTATTTTGTGCATCGCTGCCGCCAACACATTTCAGCACGTGCTCTCACAATGTCACTGCTGCCCAACCTCTGCAGCTGGGCAGGGCACTCAGCTCCCCTTCCTGGCAGCAGCTCTGCCTCGCCAGCCATTCTGCATTTCTGCAGGAAATCATTTCTAATTGCTGGAGAAGTTTACTCTGCGCTCAGTGTCTACAGACACCTTCCCAAAGGTTAAATATTCAGTCTGATCTAAACCAGGTTGTACAAAACACTTCTAAACTCAGTGAGCAGTGAGAGCGCATCCCATCCCATGCCAAGGTTGGTGTGTGCAGGATGAACTGGCCTTAGGGGAAGGCCTCTGGATGATTTACAGAGGTAACCTGCAGAGTTAGGCACTGGTTTCCAGTTAAGGCTAACGAGAGCAATCTTATTTTCAGAGAGTTATTCAAAGTACAATACGCCCCATATGCACTTAGCACTTCCCTCATTGATCTGGACTCTGGTCCTTGCAAATCGAACAGCACGAAGCAAACTTTAAACTCATGTCGCCCAACGTATTGTGTCCTGTTCCAGCTTAACAGCTTTGCCAGTCAGGGCAAGACAATTCACCCTCTTAGCCAAAGCCATTCCCTAGAGTGCCTTTCCACGCAGAATTCCCCTTAACATAGCCTTCCATTTTGAAGGGCAATACTCTGAACACCTGAGTAAAACCTACTTGTTTTATAGAAGATGTTCTGCCCCTCTTTCTTATTAGATTGATGTAGTTTTGCATGGCAAAAGCCTATTTAACAAGGTCAAATGAAATGTTTGTTCCAGAAACTGTTTTTCTTTCTAATTTATTTAGGGAGCTGACAGATATGTTTTAGAAGGAAATGCTAGGGTTAGTCCAAATTATTTTAGAACAATAAGAACCAATGGTAGAGACACCCCCCCCACACACGTATAAGACAAACACTCAGCCTTAACACTATGAGTAGTGTTTTCAATATTGCAAGGAAAATCATTTTCAAGCAAGAAGAATTTAATTTACTTTCTATATGAAGCAAGAAGGTAAAAATACTTCTACCTGGCACACAGATATAAATTCCAATTTCCAGTTGTGTAAGGGCATTGCAAAGCACTGGAAGAGTTGAAATGTTCATCAGGCAAGAATTCCAGAAAAAGTAACGGTAGAAATATGGCATAGCAAGGACATTACAGCATCCAGAGATTACTATATGTAAGGAAAAAAAAGATCACACCAATCCTGTTCAGAAAGCAATCTAGGAGACTTTGATAACAAAGGCTGCTCACCTGTGTGGTCCTCTTTGCTGCGGTGCTGCTGTGAGCATTAACTCCTTTTATAAACATGCTCTCGAGTCCTCTCCTACCCTCTCTCAGACAACTGTTTGGTTTTGTGATATGCAAAAGAACAGAGATTTTCTCCAAAACACCAAAGAGCAAAATTAGAAGTGTTCGCCGCACATGCTCAGCTTCAGCAAAACTTGCTTTTTAGTCAGCACGCAGTGCTTTTAAATCTGCATCTCTGTCACACAGCTACCAGCGGACAAGAACCTCCACCGCCCACCCAGCACTAACACAGACACCCATGTGCTCCAGGCAGAGGCTGGCAGGCACTAGGTGCGTACAGAGGCTTGCAGTCTGAGATGGAAGCACCCCTAGAACTTTGCATAAAATACAAAGAGCTCACATCAAAGAGCAATTTAGGAAAAGCACCGCTTTCTTGGAAGCAGCATTCTGAGCAATGCTTTTAGACATTATATAATTGAACTTCTAACTGCAAATTGCTATACATGGGCCGTTTATGATGTTAAAATGGTGATGTCCTGAGATTCTGTTGCTTACCGGACCTGAAAGTTCCATGCACCAACTAAAGCACTGACTAAAACTAGGACTTTGATTTCTGCTTTGTATTTTATTGTTCAAGTTTAGCATATACATCCTTGAATTATTTTGCTAGTGATCTATAATTGCCAATTATAAATTGTGGAATGCACATCTGTTCTCTTTCTGTCTTCTTCCTACTAGGATACATACAAATCCTTTTACAAATAATTCTGTGGGATTTGAATAAAGGAAGGGAATTGACTGTGTGTGTGTGCAGCTCGTGGCCAGGTGGGCTGCTCTCTTTCCATGGCTCTTCTTTAGGGCTGACCTCCTCTACTTACCTCCTAGGGCTTTTATCTTGCACCATCGACGTGGAGCCTCCCTGCCTCTTCAGGCAGCCAATATCAAGCTCTCCAGGTTGCCAAGAACATAGAGATGTCCTCCAAATGCAAATGCTAACTCTCTAGACTTGGTTTTAGAGTGGTACAAAAGCCTGCCTAGGATTCCTAGATTATGATGAATTTCGAAAGGATTAAAAATCTGTTCAAAATAGAGAAAAAATACTGTTCTTTTTTTTTTTCCATCTAATGCTAAATAAATGCTAAAAAAATTCATGCTAAATATCTTCTTTCACATCAACTCAGGACTAAAAATTATTGATTCAAGTTAACTGCATACATTTCTAAAACGTCTTAGCAAAGTACTGTACATCACAACATTACTTTGTCTGCCACACACAAGGACACAGATCTGGGTTTATGTAGAGAAGGAACTTCGAGTCTAGCTTGTCAAATGCACTGATAACTTTTAATATGACCCTGGTGGTCTTAAGGTCAACATCTGTTCCATCCAGACCTCTTCAACATCCTAGTGTACACCAGAATATCTTCATACATGGGAGAAAAATGCAAAAGAAACCCTCACAACAACATAGACAGAAAGAAAAATAACATACCACTACCATCCCCCCTACTTCTCCAAACAAGTCAAAGTGCATTCACCTTTAATTTTTTGCAAGGTAATGACATGAATTACAGTCAAAGACAAGCAGCTAGGCCATCTCAACCATCCTTGGACTGTCAGAGGGATGACCAAGTAGTATATATTGTAGTAATTGATTTGGTATGAAAATACTGATGGATAGGATTCATTACAAGAGTACAGATTGTAACACACAAAATCCAAGTTATTTATTTTAGCTTTTAGCCTTACGGTCTGCAAATATATATGCAGATCTCTGTTATGTCTCCTACAGACCAGCATGTAAATTTGCTTTAAATGGAAGATCATAGTTTGAATATTTCTCCCAGAACTTCAGTGCACAGCATTTGCTCAATATTCGGAAAACTTCAAGGGAGCAGATGCAGTAAAAACCTGAGTTGATGCTTTAGTTTGCAAGACTGAGTTGCCAGAACCATGATGCAGTAGTAGAACATATTCCTAATCACCTGTGTGATCTGAGCATGGAGAAAAATAAAGCCCAACACTGAGATTCCTGCTAGTAGAGAGTTCTAAAAATAAGGTTAAATTGGATTAGCTCATTATGGAAACATAGCTGCTAATGATCAAACTAATTTTTGTTATCTTAGACACTCAGTACTTGAAAGTGCAGTAACTATAGGAACTCAAGCTATACATCAAGTAACAGATCACAGAATTATCAAATTTCTTACTGAAGCGTTGGCCATCACTGGATGGAGAGAAAAACAAAAGGCTTTTTCCAGCTGCTAAATCTTTTGAAAAAGGAGGCACTTTTGCCATTCATAATTTACAAATTACTTTTAGAAAAATAGCTTGCACCAAGCCATAAACATGAAATGGGCAATTTCATTAGTTTTTTTTTTTTTTCTGCATCAATAAGAAGTGCTGTCTAACGCTATTTCCAAACTTTATGTGTCAGCTAATTTATTCTAGTAAAACTACTAGCCATCCAACTGCAGGGGGAAACAATTTAACAGAACATGAAGCCTTTTAAGAAAATAAAAAGCAAACCTTCATCTTTTAATAACAAAAATGAATCACAAACTAGTATTCTACTCTACCTTCTCTGTCCAACATTAACTATAAAACCATTATATGCTATGCAAAAAACATATTTTTTAAATTATTTCTCAGTACTGTTTTTATCAACTTTTCTCAAATCCAAAAGATTAAGAATCCATTTTATGTACATATCTTACTCTGTAATAGTTTTATTTTTCTAGGACTCTTAAGAAAGTCCAGAGCAGCATTGCAAGCAATAAGAGGAGAAAACCCTGCATGAAGGAGCAAGAGACAGCAGTGGTCTTTGCAGGGCAGAGTTTCTATGAACAGAAGCCTTTACTGCTTCCTTGGAAAGGTTGTGATCTCCAGTTTAACTCACAGCACAGCTCTGCATAACTGCTTATTCAACAGCAGTGTAAGCTGGTATTTTTGCCAAGGTTTCATATTTTGATATTATCAAAGGATTGTTCTTAAATCCTAACCTCAATATTCAAAAGGTCCCAAACTTGAGAGATGCACAAAAAGAAAGTAAAAAGCCCATTTCTTCCATACGACAGCCTGTGTTCAGTACAGATCTCACTCACAATCCTTCTACAGAGACTATGGGTTGGCTTTAGTTCAGTTATTTTTACTGATGGAAATTAAACATAGAATAGATACTTGTCCAACTTGTCTCGAGTTTATGATTTGATCTTCAGTGCTTTTACTGACAGAAAAGCCCAATAAGCCTATTGCCTGTCTTTTGGGGACAAACACAACATTAATTTGCAGTCACACAGCATATATTTTGATTTTATCAGACAGACTTTTGAGGATTCCTAAAAGGCACTGAAGAAGTTTTGTACAAATCAGTGTAGGTACATTGAGAAAAGAATCTGGATCAGCACACCGTAGTTCTGTAATTTTTGGAAAGTTGAATTATCTAGGGAGCACATAAAACCAAAATAAACTTGCCTTCCATAAAGATCCGGTTCCAGTAGATTTTTCCAACTTTATTTCCTCCAAGAAATATTAAGTTTGATAAAATCAACATTGAAGTGCAAACAGATGCCAGGACAGCATGAAGTCGACGATTAATTCCTGGTGAGAAGAAACGATCCTGAGGGGGAAAAAAAAGGGCAGATGTTAATAAATCCCTCTGATTTCAGAATAAAATGAGTACAAGCAGTTTTAGAAGAACTATGACAGAAGAAGTTATGAAAAAAAATTTATACAGAAGTTCAAATCTTTATGGAGCATATCCTGAAGTTTTTAATAAATCTAATTGATTTTCCACTGATGCCATTGAAGTTTGGGCAGGATTTCTAATGAAAAATAGTTTTCAATCATAGACTGATTTAACAGGAGAGGCAGGAAGGGACCTTTGGAGATTGTCTTGTCCAACCTGCCTCCTAAAAACAGGGTCAGCTTGAGCAGGCTGCTCAAGACTGTGTCCAGATGGGCCTTGAATATCTCCAAGGAGGGAGATGCCATAACCTGCTTGCGCAACATGCTCCAGTGTTCCAATACCCTCACAGTAAAAAAATATTTTTACTAATATTAAAGTAGATTTTTTTTTGTATTTCAAATTATGTCTTGTCACTTGTCCTTTCACTAGATACCAATAGAGCAGTGTCTGGATACTGCCTCCCACACCTACAAGAATTAAAACCAAACGTCTTTATGCCTTGGTAAGATCCTCCTCGAGCCTTCTCTTGGCTTGGCTGAACAGTTCCAGTTTCTCAGGCTCTTCTTGCCCCAACCCCTGCATCATCTTCATGGCCCTTTGCTGAACTCGCTTCCGTGTATCCATCTCTCCCTCGTACTGTGAAGCCCAGAACTGGACACAGTTCTGTACAGTCCCTGCCTTAATTCTTTTGGCATTAAATATAGTCCTTGATGATTTGCTTGTAGGTGATGTTGAGCAATCATGTTTGTCTTGTATGGATAATACTGCCCAATAAGTTCCAATATGTCATAAAGCAAACCAGTACAAAACTAACTGCATAAAACAAAGTCATTATTGCTTTGATTGAGTAATAAAACTTTACCAGAAGATTTTAGAGTTAGATGAGAACTGGTTGTTGGAATGAGTCTGCTAACAGATATTTCAGTATGAAAGTGTCATAAATAAATATGCCATATATTTTTTTCATTACAAATATTACTGTTCGTACTTGAAAAATATAAATACAAGCTGTAAAGTTTTTGCTATTGTTGTCCTAATGATGCAAACAAGGTAATTCTACCTCCATCATACACTACTTCATGCATCTGTATTTTACATTATCAGTTGAGGCAGAAGTGCAGCAGGGAAGCTGCAGGAAGGCAGTAAAAGAAGAGTGAGAAAGTTTTAGTCTCCTCCAATCTTCAATTGTTGAGTGAATTATAAAGACAGCATTAGAGTACATCATGGGAAATGCTTTCTGATTACTGCATAGAGAAAAATATCTTGTTCATCATGTCCCCAGGCTGAAAGCCTCTTTACATAGTTCCTGAATCTGCAAAAGACTGAGTGCCTCTTGTAAGGGGATGAAAATTTTCATGCTAGGGCATGGGAGCTAAGGACAATATAAGGAGGCTTCAGTCCTAAATTATTGCAGATTCAAAATATAAAAATAAAAAATAATAAAAAGGAGAGCAGCAATTAATCTTTAATAGCTGCAGCCAAATTAGAATTCCTGCTGAGATACCTGAAACACTACATGCACAATGCTCAAAACAGATCTAAAAATGTGCTCCTACAGAAAGGATTACACTGCTAGTTTTGTAAACATCAAAACAAAGGTTTCAAATGCTAGATTATAAAGTCATAAAACTTCAAATGAATGACAGCTACAAGCATAAATACACAATTTTAACACATTCTTGCATCTCTGGTAAAATGAATATTAGCCACAGTTGGAACTATATCTAATAGATGAATCAGTCTGCGTCAGCACAAGCACATGGATAGATAATCTGCACGGAAAAATACTCTATCAATCTGTATATAAAAACAATAATAGTCAATTTTCCATACAACTTTGACAAAAACATTCATCTCTGAAAATGGATTGAGATTTTTTGCTACTAAAATTCTGGAGCAAAACTAGGACATCATAAGGAAAGTGCACAGAATATAATATGATTATATAAATATTCATCAAGCACTGACAATTAATTAGTGAAACAACTTTTTCCATTCCTTCCATTCCACTTCCAAGATGTTCTCCTGCAATTCTCAGGGAGACAGAGGCTATTTCTCATGAAGTGAGCCGCAGGAATGCACATCCACATAGACCTGCATGCAAGCCTTTGCCGAGTGCCTCTTGGATGGGCACACGTACAAAGTTCTCCAAGTCTTGCTATTAAATCCATGTTATTAACCAAGGTCATTCTGACCTTTTGTGATGAGTAACCCTACTTCCTCTGTTCTTGCACGATGTTCTTTGAATTGGACTGAGCTCATCCACAGCACATAACCTACCATCAGATCTGCTTTTCACTCTTGGATTGTCTATCAAGACTACTCATCAACTGTACAGAGAAATGAACACTTTCAGCTAAAGGACAAAAAAAAAAGGAGAAAGAATTTTCTTTTCTTTTCTCTTACAGATGGACAATCCATCAGACAGCTACAATTTAACTGCATTTTCTGTTGAGATACCGCTTAGATACCGATCTGATAAGTCCAAGGTTTGCCTATTTTGCAATCTAAAGCAGCATGACTAAGACAAACAGCATTACTAACTAAAAAGGCTCTGCCACATTTAAAACAAAAAAACTAATACATTTAATAAAATAAAGCTGTTGAATTTAATACATCACTCTCTACCAAAGTGCTATACATTAAATAAGTTATCTATAGTACAGACCAGCAAAGCCCTTGGTCATTTATAAGGTATAAGGGTATACTTTAAGAGAGAAACAGTTTACAAACAAACAACCATTTCAGGACTTGACTGCAGCAACTTCCATTAGCTTTGCTAGGTATTGATTCAAAAAGCAGCACAGATTTTCTTGAGAGGCTTTGATGTTACTGCAGTTTTTATTAAATTGCAACAAAGGTTAAAAAAAAAAAAAACCTCTAAATACCTCATCAAAAAAAAAAAAAAAAAAAAATAAAAAAAAAAAAAATCATCCAAAAAAAAAAAAAAAAACTGGAAAACACACACAAAAAAAAAAAAAAAAGTACCTGAGCTTTGCAATATTTCGTAGGTGCTGTACTAATTCTCAGCTTATCAAGTGAAGAGATTTATTGCAAATTTTTGTAATGCGTGATAAGCAGTGCCAATATAACACGTACCCTGGGAACTGATCTTTTCGTGTTACTTTGGGCTGCAGAATTCTGCTTATTTCCTTCCTGCTTGGAAAAAACCTGTCCGAGNTTAGTTTAAATAATCAGTAATGACATCTGTGATTTAAGTAACGACCAGTGTGTATATTTTTCTGAACATACAGCAAGTTGTTTTCATCAAAGCAGACAAAAAAAAGAAGTCCATACCCACAAGTTTTCATAATGCTATTTTATGCCATTCTGAATATGCTCCATTGCAACAATACGAGTTGCTGCACTCAGTTGTGTTGCTTTGCTGGAAGTTCCTGCTGTTTCTTTCTCTGTCTCCTTTTTTGTGTTGGAAATACAAAGTGGTAAAAGAGCACCTGGTGTCAAAAACGACAATGAAGTTGCGGCTTTCTGGCTGAAAGCCTTAGAGCTGCATTCCGCCTCAAAGCTCCGTTTTATTTGTAATCTAGTATCAAGATTTCAGAATATTTCACTTTCACTAATTACCTTCTTTTTTTTTTTTTTTTTTTTTTTTTTTTTTTTTTTTTTTTTTTTTTTTTTTTTTTTTTTTTTTTTTTATTTTTTTTTTTTTTTTCTGCCATGAAATAAATGGACTGGACATGGAGCACATGGAAACCAGACGTGTGGTCAGGATACTCAGTCTGGATGTGTGCTAAATACAAGCCTGCTTGTATGCTGTGATACAGCAGGTGACTTACGAACACTGGCTGAGGCCACCTTCACCCCCAGCTCAAAGGGAGCCCAGGCTGATAGTCCAGCCCAGCTCCTGCTGTGCATCCGTCTCAGGCAGAATTCAGTCGGATGCTGGGAAAGGCCTCCCTCTGCACACTGCTGGCTCGGTAAAATGGCCTCCTGCCCGATCTCTCTCCACTCAGCCTTCACAGGCACCTTACAAAAACAAAGCATGTCACCATGTAACAGTGTTAATAACCTTTTCTGGTTACACCAGGTACCTTTTGTGTGAGTTTGAGAAACACATGAGAAGATAAGAGGAAAAATGATATGCACAGGCCAAAAATTCCCATTCCTGAATCCACTTCCTGCTACAGATGCATCTCACATTAAGTCTCCAAGTGGAAACCACACCAGAAATAGGAAGCCTTGATAGTAACTCTTTCTGAAGGAAAATAATTTACTGCCAACATGCACCAGAATAAATCATTTAAGTTGGAATTAAGAGTCAAGTTAAAGGACATGGTGAAAGTTTGAAGTCAGAGCGTAAAGAATGCAATAGAAAATATCCTTGTTCTTGTTTGCATTGCAGGGTAGTTACATCCATATCGGTAGGAAATAAACAAACAAGGCAAGAAAAGTGGTTTAGGACAGTAGAGCACCATTTAGAAAAGCTCCTGTCCAAGACAAGCTAAAGCTGATCAATAATAAATCTGCATTTTCACTACTGGTGTATATTGATATTACTCAATGGCAGAGAGATGAAATTAGGCTGGATTAGAGCAAACTTCTACATAAAGGCAGCGATGTTATCAAGCTTGCTTCTAACTGCAGTACTTTAAGAAGACCCATATAGAGAATTAATTTTGTGGCAATTTAAACAAACACACATCTTCCCGGGGTAAAATAGCTATCAAGAGCACTTATTTTCTCTTTGATCTACCCTTCACAGTTTTGATAATCCAAGCAAAATAAGAGTGTATGCTAGAGCTAGAGAAGCATTTCAATATTTTTCATGGGAACATATGCACTAAGGAATAAAGCTGTGATACTGTGATCTGTGGATACTGTGTCCAGAATGACAAGAAGGATGTTTTTGATACTACAAGCGGCAATATTGCATATTACATTATTTTGTTTTCATCTGCCTTTGCTTTATAAAGAGAGAAAATTTTTACTGGTATTGTCACTTCTTAAACATGACACATAGTATCTGACTCACAGATTTCCTCCTCCTCCTCCACTTAACCCTATCAGCCAACTTATTCATAATGACTAGAAATAATATAACATTTAGGCCATACACTGCACTATTGTTGTATTGAAGAAAATAAGCAAAAAAGCACTATGATTAATATAAAACACATCCCTAAGATATCCTCCGCTGCCCATGTATGGGTGGGGAGAACAGATACCACTTACGATTATTAAAGATCAAACCTTTCAATTTCCTGAATGTTCCTACTATGTTTAAAAGCAATATTTAAAGATTAATATAATGTAATCTCTATTTATTTTATTTCATGAAAAACTAAATGAAATATTCTTTGCAATTCCTGATGAATGTAGGATTTACAAGAGAAAAACATGGGGAGATGCATCCAGTGTCAGTTACAGCAACAGGACTAGAGTGAATCAGGAAAATGATGTGCATCAGGTAAACTGCTGAGGGGAAGAAAGTGCTCCCTGGAGCAACTTTTAGCAGTGCAACCTAAGGGTATGAACTTCAGTTTTCACTCCTCACTGCATTATAACCAAAGGGAAAGACCAATATTAATTTACTTACCTGCTAATTTAATTTAATTTACTATTAATTTACTTAGAGACGATCCAGTTGACCTTATAAACGCTTTCAGGTATCTTCATTCAGGAAATATTCTCTTAGATAAATGACAGGCCCACATTTCAAACTCCATCCCTGGTAGCCACCTCCATTAACACAAGAGCGCAAACCTCAAAGCATCCCTTGAATCTGGGTCATCCGCAATGCAGCCATTTGCCAAAAATAACGGCACGGCAGAAAACAGGAACACGGGTAAAAAGCTGGGAGCGAGCGAGCGGCAGATGGGACAGTGGGAAGAGAAGTGCTACCTTCTGACTAACAGTTATTGGCTATTTTATCTATGTACAGTCAGGCACGCTGAAAATGGAGGGCAGGGTGTGACTGAGCAGCTGGGGTAGCAGATGGGTTGGAGGAAAGACTGAAAATTGTGGCAAAGCTCTGCCAAGCAGACTGTCAATTTATTTAATTTTTAAAGTGAGCAGTAGCAATGAAGATGGGGTGGCTCCCAGCAGGGCAGCTTTAAGTGCTGCTTGTTAGCATACATTGTCAGCGGGTGCCGGTGACGGGTGGGTCGGGGACACTGCAGAAATACAGAGCAGGGGTTTATCTGCTCATTGAGAAAGTGTTGGAAGAAGCTTGGCTCAAAGAACAGCAGGAAGAATGGAAAGGCAGCTGATGAGTCTGACATGTTAAGATAATACCTAATCCTACACAGATACTGAACAGGGTGACAGTAGAGACAATACCACAGAAAGTAGCAGGAGGGGGAAAAAAAGGCAATAAGAAGAATCTTTTCTTAGGCCAAAATATCCATAGTCTGTAACAAGGAACAGGCCTGCAAGTAGAAAGCAGGCTAGAAGAGCTATCAGATCTTACCCATCCAAAGCTACCACAAATAGAAGGATGTGTTTAATTTCTTATCAAGATACACTGTACTTATCAGCAATCATGAAAATCATTCCCATTTGCGCCATTTTTCATCTACCTCTAACCTAGATCCAATCCCCTTTACTGCTCTTCACTTAATTTTCCGGCATTTGTTTTGGTGTGGATGTTCCCTCCCTTCTTCCCCAGTTTAACTGCGGCCCAAGGTCATCTCCCCTTGTTTTTCAAGGTATATATTTTACTTTCAAAGTAAAACTAAAGATCAGCTCCCAGAAGGTTTGCAAGGGAAGGAGGGAATTGTAAAATGTCTTTCAAAGAGACAGGATGGTGCAAACAGCCTGTAATTCCCTATGGACAGGACATCACTCGTATAAAGAGAGGACCACACAATTAAAATCAAGCAGCTGTCAGTTAAGATCTATTTTCACAAATAGAACGTGTTTCTGAATTTAGCAGTAAATGCTATATATGGTATTTGAGAAGATACTCAGCTCTATTGCTGTCTTACTAAACAGTCACTCAACAAAACGCTGTCTTGCACTAGCCCCAGTTCATTTTTAGATTTTCCAAAAGATCTGTATTTATAGCATCTCTCAGCAAAGAGCCAACCCCTATTTCTGCTCGAAGAAAGCTTCCTACCAGCTGGTATGTATGCACTATGCTTAAAGACGTATGTGTGAGTTTCACATATGCAGACGTAAATTTCTGAACCTGCTTCTACACTTCCGCTTCACCCCAAAGGAACCTGCCCAAGCAACAGTCTTTTTAAAAACGTCAGTTTGTGGAAAGTGATAAATGAACAGCACTCAGATCCGTCGTCCTCTTTCCTGTTTTTTTTTTGTGTAACACAGGGAATTTACCAAAGTTACGGCACCACATACGTTCCCGTAGATGCGCTCAACCTCTCATCAAGGATGGCGGCTTCTGGTTGAGCTCTGCACCCTTCTCTTTCTGCATCTCTGTCAGCTTCATTGCTGTCCCTCTGGCTTCCAGGCTACTTATCCTGGTTTCCCCAGCTTCCTCATCCACATTTTAATGTTTTCACCTATTAAATTCTGTTGAAATTGGGACTGGAATTAACTTCAGTGATCATTAGCGCAGCATTTTACACATGGCCTCCCTACACTGTTGCAGTGAAACTCCTAATAAATTCAGAATAGTTAATGATAATCTCCAGGAGACCCCTGATAACCAGCCTCAGCAAACCTCGGGGTAACTTTCCACGTGGCAACGCTCTGCTGCTCAGAGTTGTGCTGTGTGTGAGGCTGTGAAAGGTGCTGCAGCCCCCCGATCACCCCAGCGATCTTCACTTGCATTTCCATAATTGTTGAGATCTCCTCTCTGGACTCATTTTGCCGCTGAAGTGCAGAGAGGCCCTGTATTAATGCAGCAGAGCAGGGCACGCTCTGCCTCAGTTTCACTCTGCAGCCTGGTTTGCCTGCTCTCCAGTCTAAGGCTTGAGCCCCGGCAAAGTGCCTGCTGTGCCCAAAGCAGAGCTGGAAGCAGAGAGTGCTGCGCTGTGGGAGGAACACGGATCCGTTCGGGCAACCGAGCGGCTGCTGCGAGGGCTTCCCTGCTGCCACTGCTGCCCAATCATCTAGCAAAGAAAGACGGGAAATTACTAAAGCTTCCCCACTGCTGCCATCAAAATCAATTAATATTTCCCACAGATTTGACAAAGAAAAGAAATAGATGCTAGCACTTAAAAGACAGGAAATGACAGAAGGAATATTATCACTGAGATCTTATGTCAGCTGCATTTGTCGTTGGCTGTACTAAAGCCTGCATCACATAGCAGATGCTCGTCCCTGACACAAGACAGCACCTACCAGGTTTTCAGTCTTTGTTACAGAGTCTGGGACAAGCAGTTCTTTAAGGAAAAGCACAAGAATCAGCGTGTGACTTAGAATTACAGTTTGGCAAAGTTACAAGTCACTGAAAAAAAATGAGGATGCACCAGGTATCCTCAACACACCATTCACATCAGCCACCTGCAATGCTGCTCTCCTAGCAGGTGGAAGAACATGTTTTGCCCAGATTCACCTCAGATGGCTGTTCAGCAGCTCAGTAGGAACTGGCACCTCCACCTTGATCATCTAGGAGCTTGGTTCTGTGGGACATCAGTCATCTCACGTCTGGTCTGGCTCATGTTCACATGCAGGGAAACAAGATCCTATTGCTGCTGAGTCAGCTCCTGTGGCTGCTGTTTGCTCTTTGGAGTGTGATGCCAAGGCTGGGCACCCACTGGGCTGCGTGTTGATTCAAGTACTTTATTCAGGTCCTTAACCGTCTGTTCTTACAGGTTATCGGAGAGTGAAGGGTCAAACCAAACCACACACAAAGCATGTAAGGAGATTGAGAAGAAAGGCTTGTTGGAAATGCCTGTCACCTGGCTGAGTGATCATGTTGCAATAAAAACATGCAGGAATTATATGAAATTCTTAGTAAAGAAGACCAGCCAGGCTGCTGACATTGGTAAATCAGTGGTGTAAGCATTCTGCACAGCGAATAAAGCAAAATAAAGATCAAAGCCTACAATGTGCTAAAGAACAGCTGAGCTTAATGATTACAGAGATCTTACTGAAGATCTGCTTCCAGTGCACTGAAACAAACTTAATTAGTGCACCCTGCCCCTGCCTTAACTGAAAATACTGAAATCAGAGGTTTTTTTATACTTTCAGAAAACAAAACACTTGAAGGAAGAGTACAAGTTACTTTAAAATAAGGCATGCTTAAAATCAGTTGATTTCTTAAATCATGGTGTATTTAGTTCTTCATTACATAAAGCTAGAAATAAGATATTAAGCCAGAAATTCATTATACTATGACCTTTAGAAGAGAGATCTTTATGTCCTTCAATTTAAAAAAAATCTTACTAGACTGAATGACAAGTTTTACTTTACCATGAAGAAACTAAGATAAATTATACTGTTTCAATTGAGATAAAAACATTAAATTAAATTTAAAAATTCCCCAACTTCATCCTCTTTGCTATATCTTCTTATGGATATTTTCAAAGTGTTTCCTTTTCAAAAAATCCATTAATTTCAACATGTCAGCCGTTCTGAGGTTTAAATCACTGTAAAAGTATTTTTAAATCAAGATCTAACATCTTTTGCAAATCTATATTTTGTTTTCCTCAAGCAAAAGGAGGAGGGGGAAATACTGAAATCACTGGAAGAATCTTAGATATTAACTTTTTTTTTCCAAATCTTTTTTTATTAAAAATCAATAGAAAATCTGTCACTGATTTCAAATGAGTTACTACTACAGTGGCTGTTCATGTTCAAGAAATTAATACAGTGAAACAAAACACTGTCTTGCTCAGTAGAGTTCTAAATATTGCAAGAAAGAAGAAAAAAAAAAAAAGAAGATTTGGTAAAATCCAGCAAATCTCCTCAGTGGTGATTAATACAGAGTTCCCAACCTAGCTTATGTTGCACAGGAATTGTTGTTGTACATGCAGTGCTATGATGAAAAGGATTGAAATATTACTGAATTTAGCTCTAATTTAGTAATATGTAATAGTACTAGTCTATTATGAAAGCACTATTATGAAAGTACTAGCACTATTTGAAACCAGTAAAAATGAAAAGCTACAGATCAAATGTTTCAGGACAAAGAACTTCCTAGGGAGTTTTGTTTAGAGGCTGATTTTACTTCTCCTGAATAACGCCCATGCTTCCTTGTTCACTCCAGTTTGCCTGAGACTGTCAGGCTGAATTAAAAGCTGCAAAAGTGTTAATTGCCCATACTGTGTTATGCTTGAGATTCTGAGCTTTGTCTCTATATCAGGTCCAATTCTTTTTGGACAACCTACATATATTCTTAGTCAGCACAAAGAGTAATAAACAACAACAACAACAAAGGGCTTTATTCAGATTTGTTAATGTGCCTTCTTTTGCATGAGAAGTGAGAGACTATGGGGAAAAAATTAAAGCAGTTTTAAGCGACTTATATGTTTTTCACCAATTTATTCTAAAAATTAGAGGAGAATTTAAAGTCAACTTGTTCTTTAAGCTTATTTTTTAAATTCATTTTACCAAATAAACACCCCCAGCTCAACAACCTGCTGTAACTCAACCGTAACAACAAAACAGGAGTAGCTTTGGTAAATAGACCGGGGAGAAGGAAAAAAAAAAGAGGCAACACGTTGTGCGAGTGCAGCACAAGCTTACAAAGGACTTCAGCTTGTCAGTGAAGGGTATCTAAGTGAAAAATCACGCAGAAAGAGGACCCCAAACCACTGTGACTGGGCTTACAGCGAGCCAGTAATGTGGGAATGCTTCCAAAAGTAGCAAGAGTCAGATGGTAAGGGAAAAAATTTACACGAGACAACATCATTAAAGAACTTACTGTTGTATTTCTTACATCACACACTCCAGGAGGGGGCCAACTAACTCATCTGCAACAACTTCTAGGCGGAAAACAGGAGAAGAGCGAGGGAGGAGGCACAGGGGGCTGGCACTGCTGTAAAGGAACCTTCAGACACAAGGCAAAGCATAGCTTGACCATAATCTCCTGCAGCCCAAGATGTGCTCAGTTTACTAACTCGGAGGAATCGCTTTATTCATTATAATAATTTGGAAGCTATTCATATTAAAATGTCAAATGTCATCTAAAATATTTCAGGGGAAAAAGTTGTCATTACCTCTAAGAACGGCCTACAGCAATGCTTGCAAACAGAAGAGAGAAACAAGGGAGTGTTGGAAAAAAAACGCCTAGGCCACTAACTAGGCCACTGCATGATAACACAGGGAAGGAGAAGGGGAAAATTCACTTGGTCCTTTAGGGATTTAATTTATGCAAAAATGAACACTGTTGCCAGCACTGGCTAACTGTAATGAGAACTATATGTTGGTTCATTAACCCAACACACATAACCCCACCTTAATAAAGACACATCCTTATCATTATAACAGCATCATAGCTCCACAGAACTTTACAAACTTCTCGAACAGTGATCCTGAGTGCAGAAAGAACCTGTACCTATGTCTTCACCATAAAGCTGGATGCCGAAAACTGTTGCTCGCCAGTCCAGTGACAAACACATGCAGCTGTGAGAGGGTGAAATTCTGTTTCCTACACCACAGATTAATAGAGCTGATGATAAGCTCATTCTCCAGGAAGGAAATAGGCAGCCTCTCGACTTCCACCAGCTTCACTGTGATGGACAGGTGGATGATACAAGGTTGTACTGCCTGTTACCAGCTAGTAAGTCACTTAGATGTATCAACTGCCACACACAAGATGCCACAGTAATGAAAGCTTATAGCAGGGAGGGAGGCACAAGGAGGCTGGAGAACAAGTGCAATAATTACTTCAGCATTAGAACTTCATTTGATTGGAAAATGAGTAATCACCATCACAATACTATACCGACGGGAGATTTCCGGGCATTTATCACTCCTAAAGAAATGAGTTATAGGGATTATTTATTCTTACAAATAGTTACTGGAAGATTTGGGATTTAATACCGAGCAAGCCTGCAGACTAAAATGACTGCATGATAAAGGCATTTTTTTTTTCCTGTTGGAATGAGAGCACAAAGGGCTAAACGATGTGAAGATATCAGAAATCTTCAAAGGCAAAATAATTTTTTTACTTGATTCTTTAGTGGCATAAGATTCCCAGTGCAAGCTTGCTCTCAGATGCAGACAAGCTGCTGCCTATGCATTCGTCCAATACACACTTGGTTAGAAAAGTAAACTCCTAATTTTAGTGAAGATTAAAACTGAGTGAAGTCATAATCCATGTACTAAAGCTGTTCTGTTTATCCATATATTGACAAGCTGTTGCTTACTCTAGAATTGCACAGGAAGCCTTTAAGCCCCTGTACATTTCCATGTTTACCTAGCTGATATATTGCCAAGTTCTCATTGCATGGCTTGCTTCAAATAGGGGAGCATGGGGAAAGAAATATTAAGCTTTAACTTAAGTCTACGCCAAGCCAGTTACTTCAAGCGAACACAAAGCCAGGAAATCATGAAGACAAAGTGAAATGAGTTTCAACTTACGGTTAAGTGCTGAAGAGGTGGAGCACAGAACAGCCTCCTGATGCTGTTTTCAGCAATTAGTCCGAGCCAATTAAAGGTCCCCCAGTACCATAGGTAGCTCTGGCCTCCATGCCAATAGCTCACAAAAGCAAAAGTGAGTGCTGAGGAAAAGAGCATCCCGAGCGTACTAGCCTGAGATCCTCCCATTGGGATGTAAATGTACCTGTAAGTGAAGTGACAGACACACCGTGTGATTAGAGCTTTCATAAAAATCTCACAAAAGCATCTGCTGAAAAATACATTTGTTTTTTTACACTACTTCAGGAAAAAAAAAGCTGATTGATTACCTTACCTGACATTCTCTATTTCTAGTGCTTGCCCTAGTTTTTGCAAAGGTGCAGACCATTTCACAAAATATTTGCATACACCATTTCACAAAGACTATTTTGTAGTCAAGGAAACTGCAGTAGGCAAATGTAGAAGATAAACATTCTCAAAATTGTGCAGGGCAAAGATTCATTTTTTAAAACTGCAGTAGTTGTATGTCAGCTTATGCATACAGAAAACACAGGCAAACTACCTCATGTAAATTTAGATTGGAAGACTCTTAATGACAAAATTTGGAACATTACAAAAGCATATTACATTGGCATAACCCCCAAAAGGTCTTCCTTGTGTCAGAAAGGTGGACACATTCATAGAGACTTTACTTTTAAAAGCTTATTATTTCTTTCTTTTTAGAACTTACATTACAAATTGTATTAAACTAAAAATACTGTCTCCCCAGTTATTGAATTGCACTCTCAGGATCATACCTGCCTGACATTCACAGCACATGTCCCAAACATTAAAAAAAATGAACTTGTAGTGAGGAATTGGATTTACACTGAATGCAGGAGTCAGAACTGTGGCCTTTGCTTGATTTATTTTAAGTGTTCAGGAAACAGTATTTGTTCAATGAAAGTTGCAGAAGCAGCATGACTGTGAAAGCTGACGCTGTTTTCTCATCAAAGGACTTGATCACTCACTTTGCTTCCCTCTTTCCCAGGGGGCTGCATGCACTTGTGGCAGCTGGTCATAATGGCCACTGGCCAGGGTTTAGTTGAGAAAGTTGAGAGTTTCTGTTGATGCCCTGAAGCTCCTCATCACGCAGAGAAGTGACCATTCTGCTCACAAGTACCTCTGCTGAACACACCAGGTATTAAGACTTCCCAGTACAAATTTCCTTAGCAAATCTCTTTAATCCCTTCATTTCTTCAGCATCACACACTGTACTATGACACTACCCTTAATTGCTAAGTTATTTTTTTTCCAGAGAAATTTTTATCCCTGCTAAACAACTTGAATTATCTCAAAAATTTTGAAGTAAAGTCAATATAGCCTTTTATTCCTAACCTTTGGAAGCAACAAAGCACTACATTGGGGAATAAATTAAATGAGAAATTAAGGGCCAAATGCAAAAGTCATTCAAAATAAAATTTAAAATGCTTTAAATTCTCTCTAGCTGCAACATTAATATACTATTTTCCTTCCACTCACTACAGGGAGAATCAGATTACATTTATAGCGACTTTCAGTTTAAATGTATTTTTATTGAGTCTATGAAAATAAATACAAATCAATGTTCATTGCTGTCTGTATACATTGTGGTGTTCTTGTCTTTCTCTTTATTTTCTTCTCAGGTCTTATTGCACACATGCATAGAACTATACGGGACAGTGAGGGATGAGGAGTGTCCAGCCACCTGCGCCGCTCCTCCAGGCGCTTCACAGGTGTCCCAAGAAATCACTTCTACCTATAGAATTAGGGAGGTGCAGCTCGGCACCTCTCAGGCCACACTTCCCAATTCCTCCCTTCTTCCTTAGAAGCATTATGTGAAAGGGAATATAGGAAAGGTGGCTGTTAAAGACATGTATTTCACTTCCCAGGGTGGCAGGCTGCAGCAGACTCGGGCACCCTCACAAAAGAAACGTAGCTCCCTTACTAAAGGCCCTAAGGAAATCTTTTTCCTGAACTCGCAAGGTACTGGGTTGCAGCACACAATGTAGCTTTTGCTGCAGGAGTAGCTCCAGTTTTCCGTACAAAACACTGCCTGCCTCCCCTGCAAGATGAAAGCTGTTGCATAGATACCAGCCAAGGTGTCAGCACAAGCAGCTCCGCTTGTCACCAGTGCCGGCAGTAACAGGCTCGGGAGTGTCACGTTACTCATTGGCCACTGCAGCTCCGCTTAGCTTGGTCTGAACAGCTCTCAGCGCAGAGGAAACTAGGCTATTTTCAGATTTGTAGTGTTTAAGGACAGCAGTTAGTTAATTGGGCAGCACTAATTCAAATTCTGGTGAATGTTTCAGGTCAGGGAAATTCTGGCTCCCGGTGAGGCCCGCGGCATTAACACACTTAAAGATTTGCTTGCACTCGCCTTGTAAAGCCATACCAGGGAAAGCCAAGAAGCCAAATGCTATCGTGAAATACCCGTTAATTAACATCTTGACCTTTCCTTGCGTACTGTGGAGTATCTGCCTCCCAGCCGGGAGCGGGGAGCACGAGGCAGCAGGCAGCGCCTCCCCTCGCCGCGCTGCGCTGCCGGGGGCGCGGGGAAAGGCCGGCTCGCTCGCCTCGCGCCCGGGGCACCGCGCCGCCCGCCGCCTTGGCACTCAAGCCTCGCTCTGTCACAGCGGCTACTGGCCGTTCCGAGCCATTTCTTTCAAGACAAGATATTCTGTCTGGGCGTGTGTTATCTACAGAGAAAAAAAAATCTGAAAATCTATTAATACATTACAGACTCCGTCTTGATCACATCAGAAAAAAGAGCTATGTATGTATGCCACATTACCATATATGTACATCATAATCACGTTTTAGCCTTGTTTTTACATTTGTACATAGACAGGCCTGTTTGCAAGCAAGTAGACAGCTCTGGCAGCCAGGGGCCAGATCCTGGCTCCACATCAGCCACTTTGCGCCCTCTGATACCACCAAAATTGCCCGAAGCACAAGAGAACTTTTCATTGCAAAAGACATTTTGCTTGAATGATAACTTAGCATCTAATTTCTCAATGATTTCCATGTGCTTACAAAAATAAAAAGAAAAACAAAGATCACGCATTTTATTTCAGAAAGCTGTATTTATGCTAAAGAAATGAAAAGCACGAAGGATAATAAACCAGTAAACACCAGCAATTCAAGCTGGAAGACAGAAGAAATATTATTACTTTTGCATTCTCTGAAAGTAACATCCACTTTTAAACCAACAATTACATCCTAAGCAGAGTAGAACAAATTGCTTACTAGACACTTTCTTCTGCCACAGTTTCAACCTAAGATGGTTCCTTGAGTAAAATGAGTACTGTGTCCCTTTGGTCAGCAATAAGACAGTGCATATGCTAACAGTGGAAAGGAAACAAAACCCCCAAAAGGAAGATAAAGCTGATGCAATACCTAGTTCTGGACACATCAGAAAGCTAGAATCAGGCCAGGCCTATCTACCCTATCCTTCCTTTCTGTGGCTCATGTATCATTTCCCTATATTTGCACTTGATAAATTTTTCAGATAAAAGTAGCTTGCCCAAAAGGTCTAATGAGAATAGCTTGATACTCGGACAGGGCACTGATAGCTAGTATCTTATTTTCCTGGATATCTGTTTCTCGTCATAGCAGGCACAGTCTTGTAACCTATTGGAAACCATTAAGAACTTCCCAGTGAAAGAATAGACGAGATTTGCAGGGAGGCCCAGGCTGTCAGCTGGGACATCACGCCTGCCAGAGCCCCCGCTCTCCCAGTGGGCCCAACGCTCCTAAATCAGCCAGGCCTATGCTAACGGTAACGGGAAAGGCACTTCATGCTGCCAGTAGCAAAAACTCTGCACAGCAGAGCAAAGTGAAAAAGTAACTCGACCTAGATTAAATATCTCAAAGTGTTTGGCACACATTTAAGGCATGGAAAAGCAAATCAATATTATTGAGAAAACTGCACACTTCACTAACAGTACAAAGCACACGTGCTCAGCTTCCTCTCCTGCAGTAAAGACATTTCAGTCTCCACATATGTTCACATCTGTTTGCGTTCCAAACACGCATAGTGTTTATTTAAGATTGTTATTTTCATAAACCCGTCATAATTATGTCTCTTGAATAATCGCATGGCTTCCTTTTAGTCCCACTTTCAGTAGCTTATCTAAAACTCACAAACTATTCCATTTACAAAAAGAAAATCTTTATTTTAGCACACTAAGTGAACATTAGAGAATTGGATAAAGTATGTAAATGGTACCATTTAAACCCCTAAAGTAATACCAACATAAATATAATGGATGAGGTATTTAAAAGTGACATATACTTAAAGAGAAAAGCTTTAAAATCCAATAGTCATTTTAGTTAGTGGTCTTCAAGTGGCAATCTACAAAACAAGCATAAGAGATGTGACAATCATTTCCTTGGAAAACATATTGTTTTTTAAAATGACACCTACATAATTTTTTTCTTTTTCTGGTAAAAAAGAAAAAAAAAAAGGAAAAAAAAGGAAGAAAAACACATTAAATGGAATATTTGCTACCAGTCAAGAATTGCTTTGAAGGTCTTTTACTCTTCTAGGTCCCAATACACTATGCTTCCTCATATATGCATGCCATTTAAAAATACATTAAAATCTTAAAGTAAGTGCGAGTAAAGCACTTGTTTAAGTACTATTTTGTTCAGAAACTTTCATGAACATGTGCTGAAATAATAATAAAACAATATATGAAGAAGATGCACGCTACCCATCATCATTCATCCCCTCTCATATATGAAGCTTTGTCCAGGCAGCCTTATGCCTGCAAAGTCTAGTCTTTTAGGTCAGTAAAGTTTTTCTTGTGGTGACTCAGGAACTTGATGGTCAAAATGGACACTGTAAGGGTAACTTAACTAACTGAATTAAGGTACATTTTGCTTCCGAATTTGACCCAAGGATTGTTACAATGAGAGGGATTTGGATGAAATGAAGTGCACAGCATGACACAGGGTTAGATCTAGAGAAGAATTTCTTCTAGAATCAGGACTGGGTTTTCTTTTTCTTTTAATCTAGGCTTTTGTTTCTTTGTTTGCTTTGTGGCCTTAAACCATTGACTTTTAGTTTGTCTGTATAGTGTAATCAAAATATTTCAGCTCCAGTTCTGCCAATTCTTACTTCTATGTGAACTCTTATAAGAAGTCTTTGACTTTTATGGAACTATGCAGAATGAAGAAGTAAATGCATACAGGTGTGTACCTGTAAATCTTTGCAAAACCAGGACCTGCATGAATAGATCTGTTTCAAATCACAGAAATGCTTCCTATAGGAATAGGACAGGAATTTGAAGATAGCCCACATATTTGCACCTGAAAAAAAAAAAAACCAGCCACAAATATTCAAAATATCAGTAAGTCAAATTTCGGCTACGAGAGGTAAGCCTAAGTCTTATTATGAAAATCAATTTTTAACAGTGTCTAATAGTTTTGCTGGGTTGTTGGTAAAGCTTCTTAAGCTCTGTAAGATTTTCTCACCTCACCAGCTTAATGTGATGTTTAGACAGCCTCTAACAAATGCAGAACCTTTAAAATATTAAAGCTAATGTCGGCTCCAGGCAAGTCTTTTTAAATTGCCACAAAAATGTTTAATAAGAAGTTAAGTCCATTTGGGTTACAAAGCCTTAATGAGAATATTCATATGCAAGAACTCCCTGCTTTATGAATATGACCTGAATTTTGGCTCACTTTCCACTTATTAGTGATTCCCAATGAAAACTGAGTGTGTGGTTTCCTACTAAAAATCTGAAAAATATTTTGAGTTATTTTTCTTCCCTTGCATTAAACATCAGAAATGATCTGAGGCAAGTTCATATATGAAAGTGCAGATAACTGTGAAATATTGAACAATTCCTTTTGAATTCACTCTTCCAAGAAGCTCATGTTTTCAATGAGCTTCATTTATTTCAAATGAAATGTTAATCTAAATCATAATGCTTCCTTTTAATAGAAGGAGTTTCATTACCAATAGATTGCTATGCTTAGTTTTCTCTCAGAGAAAAAAGAAATCCTATCCACCATCTGTTTGCAGTCAAATGCAATACTATCTTTGATCCCAATGGAAATAGGATAGGTTCCATATGAACAAACTGCACACAAAGTCCAAACCAGGGTGCCATCCTTTTTGGTGACTGAAGAAGATGATGTTATTGCTAAAACAACCCATAAAGCCCAGCTACTGCGCAGGAGGGCAGAGAGGGTGACGCGTCACTACGCTCTGATCTGAGTTGGGAAGTACCCACCTCTTTCCTTATCCCACACAGAATTTGCAGGGCTCCCTGAAGACGTGCTGAATTTAAGCCCTCAGGGGCCCTATTCATTCCTGGTGCTCTGAATACACTTACCTTGTGCTGATAATATCTAAGCTTAGCGGGCAGCACAGCAAGTGAGCTATACTCTTTTGAAAACCCGGCTGGAGGAGACATCTATTAATAGCACTGTCACTCCTTGCTTATGAGGCGGTAGCAGCCAGGCTCTTTGCCAAGGAGACCTTGTCTCCAGAAGAGCCAGCTGTCTGCTACCAGCCTGCCAGCACGCAGGAAAGAACGAGATTCAAAGAGGGCATATGCAAGAAACAAGTCTGTACCTAGGGCGTTACATCTAGGGAGGCAGAGATCTCAGGTCTAGTGTCTGCACCAGGAATTGCTCATTGTGCGCTAAAGAATCACTGGAAAAAGACGCGTAAGCAACACTAGGAACACAAGATCTTTTTCTCTTCATTTTCATTTTCTTTACCTCTGCTGACTCTTACATTAGATGGCCTGGCTCAAAATTCAGAGCTCTGCAAATCTGCACCAGATTTTGCATAGGCATAACTTTCCGGTGTAAATAAAGGTTTGTAGAAAATCACTTCCCTTGTTATGTCCCCTCTTCTAAGTGTATATTCACAACAACACATTTTACAGCAGTTTTCAACTACAGCTATAGCGACAGAGACCATTTCTGAATGTTTCTTTTTCCTGCACGCATGCAAAATTATTTCTGATTCAGCTAGTGAAAAGTTCTGAAGAGAGTGTCATTTGTTGCTTTGACCATGCTTTCAACAAAGTGACACCTCTTCTTTCTCCTCTCTTAAAAGGCCTTAATGTTAGCAGGCCAAGTACAGTGGATAAGAAGTGGATAAAAAGCAGACCCACTTGCACTTTCCCAGCACAGCCTACCAATTGCTCATGAAAGTTAGGCATTGCTACGGAATCCTTGCCACAAAACCACAGCAGCTCAGCATAAGTTACCAATCTGCTCTGCAACCTGGAAGCAAAAAAGACATATTTAATGTCTACAGAACATAGATTATAATATATAAAGAGTGGAAACAGTTAAAATAGTCATCATTTTGCATTCCCTTTCCCATATGCCTCTTCTAAACAAGTGCAAGAACTACACTGAGTACAGCAGACCCTATATTTACTTGTTATTTTTATTTATTCATTTATTTATACAGAGAACATGGTAAAGCTTAAAAGCACCCTGAAATTTGCTAGGTAAGAGAAAGGAGTGTTTAATCCTCACAGAATCCTTTGCAGGGAGCCTGTTGATTCTTTTGCATTTCTAGATTACTCAGTACACGTGCAGGTCAGAGGGCTTTGTTAGCTTTCACAGACCACCCAATAGTTACCCCAAATCATGCAATGCTTTTGCCTCATCATTTTTTATAGTTCTACAAACAAGGAAGCAGAAGCTTCAGAAAAGACTCTTACCTTGAACATCAGAAACACAAAATGTCACAAAAATCAGAATAAAGTTTGAGATTTGAAGTTAGTAACTCAGTGTTGCTACGTTAAAAGTCCAAATCAACAACATGCACTTAAAATGGATTTCATGTCTCCCAAGCTCACCTTTCTTAGAATACAACGTCTACAGTACATTTTATAACTACTAGCTATAAAATACTGCTGGGCATTGAGATATCTTGGTGAAGCTGGGATGACAATTTAATATTCTCTCTCACACTAAAGAACTTGTAAATGTTTACATCCTATATAGAATCATTTCAAAAGCAGCAAATTAAGTCCTGTGATGTACTGTGGTACAATCCCTATTTACCAGAACAAAATGACATTATCAAATATTTCACTTAAGTGAGAATGGATATCAAATTTAATCATGCAAAGTAAAATATTTGCTTTTTTTAAAGTGACACGCTTAATTTTTCTTTTTGTATTAGAAATGAAAGCATTACCACTCTCTCTTATACAAGTCTGAAACACTGTTTCAGCACAGATATGAAATCATGTGGGAAATGTCAGTATCTCTGAAGACAGCACTTGGATGAGAGAATAGATGCAACAGGCAGCTATAGGCAAAGATTAGGAACAAAAACAGGCAGCCAGTGTGGTAAGACCTGTTTTCACCTCCTCCCCACCTCCCCCCAAAAAAATAAACCACCGAAACCCACAAATGAAGCAGAAAATATTTCACATTTGTTCTTACTCTCCTGTTAATGTCTGTACAGATGTCTAGCGGGGGTGTGTTTGTTAGAAAGGGAGAAGCAATAATGATTGATAGGAGAAGTATTTAATGACTTCTCTGCATCAATCTTCACAAAACCCCCGAGACTCAGCAAAAAAGGTTTTAACTGGGAAGCAGGTGTAGGCCAGAAAAGAGAGAGAAGTTTGACTAACTAGACTTGTTCAAAGCATTCCAGCTGATGGGTCTTCATGGAAATGACTTAAGAATGTTCAAGGAAGCATGTGAGTTACACTTTGGGCCATTAGCTTTTCTGTTTTCTGCTTCTTGATGATTTTAACAGACTGCATAATAGAAAATATCATCTCCATTTATTTTCCAAAAGAGGAGGAATAGGACTAAAATAAAAAGCTAATCCAAAAAGCTAAAAAGCTCATCCAGCTGGGGAAGTGCCCAAGATAAATTCCTAGTAGTATTTTGGAACAGACTATTAAGCAGCTACCTGTGCCAACACAGAAACAAAGAAAATAAGAGTAAGATAGAAAGCAAAACCCATAGTTTAGCTTTTAAACAGCTTGAAGTATTCACCAAACATTCCAGGTAATAAACCTCCTTCAATATTCAATAACTTTTTCACATACTTGTGGCTAAAGAGGTCGTGAAAAGGAACATGCAAATCTCATGGCTTTACATCAAACTTCTGGTTATCAGGTAGACCTACTTGATAACCACTGTAAACCTGAAAATAGTAGAGTAGAACCATACAGAGAGAATTTGTGCATATTGAAAATTATATCAAATATAATTGTTTTAGGTCAAGTGTGTTGATAATAGATAGCTTCATCTGTGTTTCACACCTGTCTCTGAAGAGCCTACACAACAGTAGCCCACTCTACCCTCTCTTCATTACAGTCTATCCTAAATGGTACCTTCTCTACGATTGCCTCATCCTTGCTAGTACACTTCAGTGACATTGAAAATGAATTACAGTAATATGTAGCAGGGCAGATTCACAAAGTTAGAGATAGCTCTAGGCTGAAACTGCTGTATGAAAAGCACGAGTGACAATTGAAGGTTGTGAGCATTTCACCAGATGCCCCCAAATCATTACTTCAGATTGTTATACTATTCCTAAGACATAAAAGATGGAAATGTTCTGTTGATCGACACCAAAATTCTATGAAATTGAGCACTAAATTTCTTCAAGAGTGGTAATTGAGATCGGTTTATTTACTCTTACGATAAAAGGTTGGAGAATATCTTCTTTTACTGACGGTAAGACTTCTGTCATTGATTTCAAATGAATAGGGATCAGAGTACTGTGCTTTTCTTTGCCACGTCTCTTTTGTACTGATCCTCCTATACTCTGTAATTAGCCAAGAATACAAACTTCTCAAAACTTCAGGGTGGAAGAATCAGCAAGATTTCTTGACCTTGCCATAGCAGCACAGATGAGGCTACAGTTAATTTTTATTTCCAAAAAATAAGTACAGTATTTTTATGCATGTGTTCACCCTTATTCCTTGGCTGCATACTTGTCTATTTTGTGGATGCAGGAATGGGGATCCTTAAGCAGAGCATGCATATAGCAGAGAGGCAACACATAAATTCTTCCATCACACGCTAGTCTATAGATTGGATTTACCCCACTGAATTTGACAGATATTTTTGTAATTTGAACGACATGACATTTAAGTTTGCTCAACTTCTGGAGTATACATATTAAGGGATTTCCATTTTATTCTAATAAACAATGCTTCCTACATAAAAAAAAACTTTGTTTTAATATTAAAAAATTGATACCACATACAGGATACAGGGATTTTCTTCTCTAATATGGTGAAGAGGATGGCCATGCATAACTATGGTCTGTCTAGTTTTAATTTTCTAAACACTTGCATATGCAAATTCTCACTATGGTCCCAGAGTCTATTGTTATTTTTCTAGTGTATTAATTTAGAAGCAATTATCTCCTTAAAGTGCAGGAAAATGTAGCACAATCTAAACTTTTAGTCTAAGTCTAAACTTACAGTCTTTTAGAGAAGGGCATGAATTGCAACATCAACCATGCCAGTTGCATCCTTTTCTGACTACATGTGCAGCACATTCTGCAGCTAAACCATGAAGAGTCAGTATTAAGCTCAAGCTTTACTTCAGCAAAACCCACCCAAACCTCCTTCTCTGTGTCTAAAACTCTTTTGCTTTCTCAGGAGAAGATGAGAAGGCCACCACAGGAAGTCCTCTCCACCCGCTCTCCATATTCATGTGTCCCCTGAGCCATAAGGCAGCATTGCTGAAACTACTCCTGAGCTCTATGAGCCTGTTTGGATGCAAGGAGAACATGGCCCGGAAGCCAAAGGATCCCAACATCGTCTTATTTAAACAAGTTCCAATGTCCTTTTAAAGATAGGGGAATTGTCCAAAAAGTAGATATAGATATAGATATAGATATAGATATAGATATAGATATAGATATAGATATAGATATAGAGAAAACCAACTGTAACAGTCCATGGTCTGCATTTGCTAAAACTTCTACAGGCAACTGCTGCTGGCAGAAGAAATTTGAAGATCTTGGGGAGCACTCCGGCTATTCAGAACAAGAGCTGCAAGGAGGTGGCTTTTACTTCCTACGGTAACAGGAGCAAACAGCGGGTGAAAGCCAGTGGGAGTAAAATTTAATTTTTAAATTGAATTTTGGACTTAACTCTAATTCTCAAGCATACATTTCTTAACCATAAGCCCTTGGCACAACTTAAGATACTTCACTAGCTTTATCTGACAAGTAAACCTGGTCTTAGTTTCTATAGTGCATTTTTTTTTTTTTTTAAACAGTTCAATACAAATTATCAATATATTCTGTGGGGAAAAAAAAAAAGCTTGGCTGGGATTCTCTTTTGCTGAGTAGGTAGAGCTTAAACCAAAAGCAAGGGCATTTTTCCCAATCTTCTGCCTTCAGCCACCTTTGTTACACTTTTTTACTTTCTGTAGGACAAGATAGAAAAAACATACTCTTTCAAAAGTCTTGAAAGGGAGGATTTAATCAAGAAATTGCTTTTAGGATCAATCTTTTTCATTAAGACTTTCTGTATGAATTAAAGGAAAAGAGAAGAGAAAGGAAGGAGGAGAGGGAAAGAGAAAAAAAATTTATCAGTCACTGGTGTTTGACAACTGGCACAACTAAAACCAAAATCGGTCAGGGAAATTGCAGAACAGCCTAATCCAGCCCAGAACACAGCTATACCTCCCCACTGAAGTGACAGTCTTAAGAGAATGACCGTTGTTACAAGATCCTGGCATTACACAGAATAAAAAGGAAGTCTGAACAGTGGGCAGGCTTCTTGCCTCTCAGTTGTTCTGCCTTTTTTTTCTTTTTATTTTTTTTCCCCTTCTCTCCTCTCCCCGGGTGCAAACAGGATAAAGAAATTCACAGCCTCTCTTGTTTGTTCTGTGATGTATTAACAGCAACTGCTTTCACTCCACCCATCTTAGTCAATAAAGAAGTGCAATCCTAAAATCAAAATTTGGATATAATTGCAGTACTACTTCAAGGCAGGTAATTAATAAAGATTAAAGAAAACAACAAGTAAAGGAACATTGTACATTCTAAGAATAAATAAAACAGTGAAGGCTTTTTCTGAATCCAAATAACTAACCTTTTCTGCATAAAGATCCTGCAAGGATCAATGATATCACACAGCCAGATCAGACCTTGGAAGACAGGCTGCAGATAACATCCAATGTCAAGCTGCAGCTTGTTCAGAGTGCTTGATATGTAAGGCCAGCCTGTCCTGTCTACGTTTCAGAATTTTCCAGCTGATAATGCTACTAGGATTTAACATTTTGACAGTTCAGACAAAATCATTGCACTACGCTGCTCTTTTGACATTACTAGCTTTGAAAGCCATTACATGAACAAACAAGATATGGCAAGTTATTTAATTACCTATCTAGGACACGTTTAAATTCTGACTCCATGTTAGGTGCAGACTTAACCGTTTTATTTCACACAGCTAATGCATATGCTTAATATCAGGCATTTTCTAAAACAACATACAGACAGAATGCAGGATTTTTAAGGTGTTCCAGAAAGCTTCTTTTTGATTTATTTGCTCTCTTTTTGAATGGATAATAACTAACACCAATCAGTTCTTCTACTTACCAACTCATTGGGCTATTCAGATACATTCCCCCACCCCCAGTACTTTCTATTTTGTAATTTGTCCCTTAATTATTTTGGCTAGAGGTTTCAGTAACCAAAACCCTTTAAGATAGCAAAAGGCCACAAGACCTAAAGCACACAGACTAATTCAAGACAACATATTTAGCTATATCTCTATTCTTCCTCCCCAAATGTTACAAACTAAGATAATACTCCCCACTCACCCAATGTAGCTCTGTCATTCTCGGCACAATTCAGCATCTCGGGCTAAACTCACCATATTTTACACATTGCAGGAAAGCAGCAGTGCCCAGACAAGGCTCTGGAGCACTGTCCCTGTGCCGGCTCTCAGGAGGACCCGGTGGCTTCCTGCCAGGTGAGCACAGCAAGGCCTGCACCCCACAGCTACCCTTCAGCTAACGCGGGCTGAATCTCTGCATACATGGAGGGGAGAGGAAAGGGACAGAGAGGAAAGAGAAGAATTTTTCCAGTGATGGTCTCCAGCCAGTCCAAAGGCAGGCACAAATCAGTACCTGTGTTTTATGTTTGCTGCCAGTGAGGAAGGATCAAGCATGCAAAGGATTCAAGCTGTTATAGATGATATGAAGCTGTGTTATAGCAAGAAAATAACTACCAAATATGTTCATCAAGAACTTCTAGGATGTCTTAAGTTATCACAATTCAGCCAATAACAACAGATGACTAAAGCTTCCCTCAAAATGTTATATAGACTCGGATTTTTAACCTGTTGTTATATTCTATTAGAAACAGCTGTATCTAAGTGCAGAGTTAAGGGACTGAACACACATGCTTCACAGCAAAAACAGATACAGATCTTACTAGCCAATTGCACAAGCATCCTACTGTTGATTTTCACTAGCTGGTTTGCAAAAGTAGGGAAAAGACTGTGAAAAAAAAATATGTGAAGATGAATTACAGAGGGGAAAAAGAAAAAAAAAAGGCTTTTTTTTCAGCTTCTTTTTTATTTTTAATGCAACTAAAGTATAAGACCTAATTTATAAATATTAAGGCAGAGCTGAAGTAGGAATGAGAGACACAAATTAAGTGTCTTTGAATTTGTCAGTTGACTGATGTTATGGAAATGATTTTACTGCCCAGAGAGTAATTATGTTTCCAAATTATATCGTAATTATTCAAATGCAAGTGACCTTGCCATGTATATGTCTTAAAAACTGCTCACAGACTAGAAGGAACAGATTTTAGACTGGCTGCAAGCTGAAAGTTGATGGAAGCTGAATGCTGATGATGCTGAAGCATTGCATGTCAAGTAACAATATGTTCTGACTCAGTGAAAAGGAGCTGGCTGAAAAGCAAGGTGGGACACATTAAATTTGTACAGCATGTTGAAATTATGGAGTGATTTAAGTGCAAGTTGTCACTGTTACCAGTGTGCAAGCATGTTTCTCTAAGAGTGAAGGAATGCATGTGAAGAATACAGCTAGCACTTCTTTATCATCTAGAAACTTCAGCTTACGAATTCTGTATTGATGCGATAGGTTATTTATAATAGGTTTCTCATGAAATAGGCTTCTCCTTTTAGAAATTATATCTTCTCCTTTTGCATACTTGAGAAAGGTGGTGGGAGTTATTTACAAAGCAGATAAAATGTTTCAACTGAGCTTGAAATACACATAAAAATACCTTTAAAAATATGTAACTTGCTCTAGTGAGGTTCAGTTGGTCCATATTCTCTCACTAGGGTTCAGTAAAGCTTCCCATACATTGTCTGAATGAAATAGATATGTAGGAAGACATTTTGAGGCAGATAAGGTAAACAAAAGATTTGTCATCACCGTGAAGGTTAAAAATGCAGAATCCTTTCTTTCTGCTTATCTCACTTGGTCAATGAAGTTGCACCAAATGCCATCTTCACATGCTGTCTATCCTCTGGATGTCATGCATGATTCCAGGTACTGTATCTGCTTAGACAAAGGCTCAAAACACTTCTGTTTAGTATGAAGTGATAATTCAGGCACCTATGAGCATTCTGCATTTTACTGGAAACCAGCAGTGGCTGTCAAAGCACATTCTTTCTTGTTCTGTGAAAATGCTTATGCTAACCTCATCACAACCTTATCTGAATGTTAATATTGCACTAAAACAACAACACTATGCCAAAATACTCACATGCATATTCCGTGGTTTATTCACTCTCCACAGAGAGATATAAAAAAAAAAAAAAAGTGCAACATAGCATAGCAGGCTGGCATACAGCACGTGCAGTTTTCTTGCACACATTGTTGTTAATGTTCAAGAAATTAAGCCTTAAGAACCCTGCTCTGCATATGAAGTAAAGGGGGATAAAGCTTATTGCACTCTTTAGTTCAGGAAGGTGCTCACTACGCAACTATACTATGAGACAGAATAAATGCCTGGAAAGATCTCCTTAACCTGCACGTACAAAGCCTGATTATGGTTGAAGATTAAGGTCACGGAACTGTTCACCTTCCAGATCTTTAGAATGCAATCTTCCGAGTCTCTGGTTCCTCAAGGGCCTAAATCTCAATCTTCATTTCATATTTTACAGGGCAAGAGTATAGAGAATGCTTGTCCCGTGTTAGTAGTAAGCTGTGGCAGTGAAAACAAGGCACAAGGGTATTCAATACTACTTGGTCTGCTCGATGTAAGTCGTGTTACAGCAGCCTATCTAGGAATAACAGAAGTATCTCAGCAATTAATGTAACAAAAGACCAAGCACGCTGTTAACAAAGCACTATTGTTTCAAGGGCACACTGTATTTGTACCACGTAAGGTAGCTATGCCAGGCACTATCTGCATGGTACAGAAAGCAATCAGGAAAAAAAATAGACACAAAATGAAGTCTTCCCTCATACCTGACTGCACCTAGGGAGGAAATTGCTCATTATATTAGCCATCATAATTCTGTGAATGTATACAAAAATAGCCATACCAGCTATAAATATGAAATGCTGCATTATGACAGTCTACACACATACTATGTCACCAGAGAAAAACACAAAATTGACAAGGAGGTTTGTAAACAACTTAAATCAATCCCCCAGAGAGATAATAGAAGCTATCTTTAAATAATTTGTAACTGGACCGAAATATTTATCCTGGAGTAGGGAAGAGGAAGAAAGACAAACCTGTGAAATAATTCCTGATGATAAAACAAGCTGAACTCGCTTGCCTTTTCCCACCCAAGCAACCTACTGCATCAAGTAACAGTGAACAAACAACCTCTATGAACCACATAGAGCCTAGTTTGTATTTACAGTATTTCCATATGTGTTGGGTGTGTATACATTGCTCAACAGAGAGCCATTCTTAGCCAAACCTTGAAATGATTGTTGAGACACAGGAACACTTCCCACAGAGCATCACGGATGTATGGGAATGTAACGAACACTTCCCATATAGTCTTAATACCATATATGCTGCCAGTCCATAGAGCTAGATCTGCTCCAGCTACCTACCAGCAACGATAAGCTGGACTTTGGGAAAGAAAGAAAATACACTAGGGCAGAATGCAGAACGGGGCTGATTGACACAGAATACACACTGTAATCAGCTGGAATTATTTGGTCCTTCTCTCTCTTGTTGATTTTATCACCACCAAGAATTACTTTGTGACAACAGCTAGATAAGGGCACCACAGTACTAAGCAGGCAATCTGAAGGGGAAAACCTGGATGACAGGGAATAAGAAAAAGGCAGAGAAAATGTGAGCAGATGTTTCAAGAAAAACATACAGTAAACTTACCTGTCACCCTTAGAATTCCAGACTCCTAAGCACATCGAATGAAAAAGGTTAAAGTAAAAAGCGAATTTAGTAGGCAGAGACCGTCTTCCAAAAGAACAAGCGCTAAGAAAAGACTACCACAAAACAAATTGGGATGCAATAGAAGAGAATATTGCTCAGATACAATATTAAAAAAAAGGCAGTTTTCAGAAATTTTCAGAATTTAAAAAAAAAAAAGACCCTCAAAGCCTGTGAAAATCTCAGGTAACGTACAGAATTCACAGCAAGTAGGCACAGGCATAAGATGATATTGTTTGAATGTCTCTTACAACATACCACATAAATACGGTGTTATGCAAATTCTTTAATATTCAGGACCTAATACATTTCATTTTCTACAGCTCTGTTCATTAAACACACTGCAAGTAAAACATTAGAAAAACTCTGTGTTGTATTGGAAAATGATGATTTAGACAAAATTTTATGCAACTAGCAAGTGTCTAAATGAAAAGTACCTTCTTATTTCAAAGTTTATGTCAAGAATTTCAGATGTTTATTTTATGGGAATACATAAAAAGAATGGGACACAGAAACTAAAATGCCTATATCAAGAATACAGCATTTAATAGACATCTGCATCTACAGAAGTGATTACCTTGGTTTCCCCTTATGCAATTTTTTGGAAAAGTCTAAGAAAAGTATAAGCAAAACTTATACTTTTGTAATAAAGTTTGCTTTGTAAGCAAAGTTACAAGTTGCATGTGACCTTCACAACATAAGCATATTTAAAAGGTCCTTCACCTTCCAGATAAATTAGATACATCTTAAGTCTTTGCTATATACCACAAACTCCAAGGGTCAAACCACAGCAGTTTGAACCTGGATTTGCTGTAATTATCTAGGGAGCAGGCAAAGATCTTGCTTCCCATTTCTTCAGTGTTTCAAAGGCAGGTAGATGAATTGTCACGGTTGAACTTCCTTTTGGGGCAAGTCACTGTCAACAGGGGAGGCTACACAGATGATCCAGAACAGTACAGAGGTCACTGGAGAATTTCCCAAATAACTTAAGATAAACAATACCAAAAGAACTGAGAGACAGTGAAAAAAATCACTCTCAGCTTCCATTATGTACAGAGTTCACATCACGTGTTGCTGGTGTGAGCACTGAGTTAAGTGGGTTAGTGCAGAAACCATACACATCTGCTTAAAGCTGCTGCCTTTAAATTGTGATGAGAGGGTTTTTTAAAATAATCTATGCTCTGAGAAATTAATGGTTGAGATCCTAATGCTAAAAATAATCAAGTAATACAAAACGAGTCTGCAGAAGAACTGCCAACTCAACCTATGAATTCCATATAATTCTTCTCATGTTTCTTTCCCTGTATTTTACTTGGAAATATTTTCATCTCCAACTGTATTTGAAGCATCATTCATCCATTTAAAGTCATCCATCAGCAGGTTCTCCTGACTTTTAATCGAAATCTGGAAAGTGCTTAGATTTCACTTGGCTTCAGGTCATTACAATTTAATTCTTAGCTCTGCTACTACCAATAGGAGTCAAATAATGATTCTGAACTTTTATTCCCTCTCTCTCCCTCAGTGGACAAATATATTTTTTTTCTTCCGAAGACCCAAGCAAGGCAAATTAACCCTGGTCTCAGGAGTTTCAGGCTATGTTTGGCACACAGTGGTGGTGGTCAGTTATGAAATAGATTTGATTAGCTGTTCTGCATCCTTCAATCAGATTTTAGAATGAATAAAACAAACCATTTCCTTTCTTCTTTTTCAGGGTACTTGCATACAGATTGTTGTGTTCTATAGAGGGGCCAATGCACTTCTGGCACAAGAATATTATGTATCTGCTGCTCATTACTGAGTTGTGGGAGATACACATAAATGTAACGATGGTAGTCCTGATAATTTCACAAGAGAATTAATAAAGTATCACTGGTAAGTTGACGGGGTATTTGATTCTCTTTTATTGTTGCTGAACACAAGGAAAAGCATTGAAAAAAAAGTGACAAGTAGTTTACAAGCTGTGAGAATCCTAAATAAGTGTGTGTGCGTGTGTGTGTGTCATCATCTGCCAGAAGAAATAAGAAACTTGCACCCATGCTGCCATAAAGATTACTGAATGACCAAAAAAAAAAAAAAACACACCACACACACTCCCCTCAAGAGCCTTGAATGGACTATGCCAGTGGTGTTTCCTGCTCATTAGCAACAGAGATTCAGGAAAGAGCATAATAAAGCCCACTGTGCTGGCACCAATTACTGGCCCTGTTCCAAGCATCCAGCACCACAGCAGGCAGGATTACTTCATCACCCAAACAAACCAGGACACAAAGAGCATTAGGTCGGAATTCCTTTGTCAGGGTTGCTCATGTAGCCTCCAGACAATATTTCCAACCTCTTGAAAAAAATGCAGAGGTAGAAAGAATGTGCCAGAGCAAGTGCACTTCGCCTTTCTGATATGACCGCTAAGGCTGCACATTGTCAGGTAAAGACGAAAATAGCAAATACCAGAAATTGATATTTGATATCTGAAATTGAAGAGCTCTTTGGAACTGATTCTTTCCATTATCTCCTAATTCAAGTAGAAAAAGATTTTAAGAGAAAAAAAAAGAAAAGGCTACGTAACACATAAGCACACAAAGCATGTTTATCTACAGTTCCTACTTGGGCAGATGGCAACCTTTAGAAAATCAGAAAGAGCACAGTGGCTGAAAATCTCATCATCACCTGAGAACTTCCAATTCCACACACAGAGACATCAATAGATAGGATACGGAGGGGAAAGACTGAAAACCCTAAAAAGATTGTCTGTCACAGATAGGAATGTCATTGATCTGAGCAAATTTTGCCATTCTCCTCTCTGACAAAATAAGTCCTATGTTTTCCTTTGACGTTTTATTGAATCTAGTTTCTAAATGAGCCAAGTTATTGAATCACATGTTAGCAGACACATGTTTGTAGCCACAGAACTTCTAATTTCTGCCTGAAGACAACAGGTCGATGAAAAATGTGCTTACTCCGAGTAATCTGTGATTCTAGTAAATCAGACATTTTCTGAAGCAGTTAGCTAGAAGCTTCCAGAATTTCCACATCTTTCTCTTTCAAAGAACAGATCCGGGCTTTTATCCTCATTCTTGACCCTATGTTATATCACATAGCCCACTGCATTTCCTCCTCTCCAGATTACATGCATGAAAAACCATGACCTACCTTCATTCTTTAAGCAGTGGCACTTAGGGCAAAACCTACAAAGGGACTAGACAGGATGACAGAGAACACAACATCAACCAACTTGCATGTAAGTAGATTCCCAAAAGTTATTTTCAAGACACTTTGGTAGCCTATTACAATAAATAGGATGAACTAAATATCATGAAGATGATTTTTTTTTCCAATCCAGACAGCTCAATTACAGAGCCAAAACCAAGAATGCACCTGACAAAACTATCCCATAACACCTATAGGAGATGAGCATTTATAGACCAAAAAGATCTAGGTTCAGATGGACTTTGCCCTGTTGTGTTGGAAAAAGCATCTGTAAGCTACTAAGTAAATCAGGAGATATTCTGTCTATAGGCAACATATTCTAAAACGTTATAACCTACACAGATAGCCCCATACTGTTACAATATTAAGTAGGTACATCAGTTTGGATAGTGTTTAAATAAGGCATCCAGGAATACTGATTGCTAGCTAGCACACAGCATGCTATGCTCACCCAGTGTTTTGTACAAGACAAAACACACATCCCTCTCCATCAACAGATTCCTTCATTGGTCAGCCTGTATAATTCACCAGCATAGCATAATCCAGACCTTGGCAAAATACTGAGAGTAAGAGGTATGAACACCATAGCTAGAAACTCCATTTTATATCTTTAAGGATCAGGAAAATAGATGGCTCTGCTGAAACAGAAAATAGTACAGAGATGTTCAACATCATTTGAGGAATGGTATTCTTGCCAAAAGGATCATCAGGGACTTCTCTCAAAGCAACTCTTGAAAAACCTGGAAACAGACTTTCTGGAGACCTTCTAAACAGAGAAGGCTTTTTTTCCTCCTAGATCAGAAGAGAAGATTGCAAGATCCATTCATTTCTAGCTTTACTTAAATAATTGAAAGATTTACAGGAGCGACTCTAAGTCACTTGCCACGGCTGAAAGACAGGGAGAAAAAGCCTAAGACAGCCAATTATAGCAACAACTATCCTAAACCTTCTTGGAATCTGTTTCACAGATTCATAGCAAAACATCACTTTTCTGTGAAATAATTACTTCTAACATGTCCAATTCCATTCCTAACAGGCATATTTTAATGCTTTGACATCTTAATGCCATCTGCCACCAAGTAGCCCAGGCTGCTGGGCTGCCAGAACATATTCCCAGCAGCATGTTCACCCTCCAAGTCATTTGACTGTTCTCCTGAATTTAGTGGAATAGCTTCTCCACTGCCCAGTATAATAATTTACTCTTTGGCTAAGCGGGTATGAGACACTACCAAAAGTGAATTATAGCAATTTTTAGCCTAATTGTAGGTTTTCTGGCTACAGTTTCTGTAAAGTCATGATTAATCAAAGCCTGTTGTTCTTGGAACCACCAACTGCCCTTAAATTACGTCTTCTGAGGCCTTTGTGTATGTAATAGAAATAATTGTTTCCTCCTCCTCAGCCCTCACCGATGGAGAAAAAACTTCAAGAGTTGTTTACCTCAAATCAGCAAGCAGGCAAAATTTATGGGACTACCATTTCCATTTCCATCTCTGCTTCCCTTCACATCCCCAGGATCTGTACTTCCTCACTGTCTATTTGCAAACCTACTTTCCGAGAGGCAAAGTTTGACTGACATCTGCTTCTTACTCTGGCCAATCCTTTCTTACAGAGGAGCTGCTGGAGACACATTTTGGTTTAGAATTTTTAAGGAAAATAGGAGTATGGAACAACTACAGAATCACAGAATCACAGAATATTCAATGTTGGAAGGGACCTCTAGAGATCATCTAGTCCAACCTTCCTGCTCAAGCAGGCACACCTACAGCATGTGGCACAGGGTGGCATCCAGGCGGGTTTTGAAGACCTCCAGAGAAGGAGACTCCACAACCTCCCTGGGCAGCCTGTTCCACTGCTCTGTCACCCTCACAGTGAAGAAGTTCCTCCTCACATGGAGATGGAACTGCCTGTGTTGCAACTTACACCCATTTCCCCTTGTCCTATCGCTGGCCACCAATGAGAAGAGCTTGGCCCCTTCCTCCCTACATTCTCCCTTCATGAACTTATACGTGTTAATCAGATTCCCTCTCAGCCTTCTCTTCTCCAAGGTGAACAGGCCCAACTCACTCAGTCCCTCCTCATAGGAGGGAGGTTCCAGTCCTTAACCATCTTTGTCGCTGTCCGCTGGACCCTCTCCAGGAGCTGCACGTCCCTCTTATACTGGGGAGCCCAGAACTGCACACAGTTCTCCAGGTGCAGCCTCACCAGAGCCGAGTAGAAAATATCATTAATCATGATATTTAAGACAACTGCATTGCTAGTACTACATATGAGCAAACCACTAAAACTGTGCCACTATCCTCCATTTATTCTCCCATAACATTCCCCTATTATGCATTTTGTACTTTATTTTCCGGGTCGCATTAGACTGACAAGTATTATCTGTTTCTACCATGGCTGCACAGCTATGTCAGTGCTCCCCTCCTTGCAGACTGCCAGTTTTAGTAATCTTTCTGGCCTGAGACTTCTCCGAGTCAGCAGAATTGCACACAAATGCAGAGTTCCAAGTAGCCAGGTGCTCACATGCTAAACAAAAAAGGATCAATGAAATATTTGTAACAACTCAAAGCACAGATGGAATTAAATGAAACCCAAGAATTAAACTCAGACAAATCACGAACTGTTCTATTACACAGAAAGGAATCCAAACAAATCAGTTCTCTTTAAATCTTCCTTTCATTCCTTCGTATACAATTGATTTGACAGCTTTCCAAAAGTCACAATGCTCTTCAAAATTATAATAGGGATAAAACAGCAAAACAGAGGAAGCCGTTTTCATAATCCAATGCACATCTCAGTGCAGCCATTCATTAAAACAATTTCTTAACAGCTCACATTAAATTGTTCATGCAGAAAAAGAAACTCATCCTCCTTTGATGATAATCATAAATTAAAAACAAATCAAAATACAGAAAAAAAGAGATGTCCAACAACAAATACCAGCTTAAAACACTTCTATAATGTACTTCAGGACTATAAAAGTAAATCTCTATATATTTTACAATATATTTTGTTTAAAAGATAATGGTCATTTCCATCTTACTAAAATCATGTTTTAGTCTTTGCATAAAGTTCCAGAAGCAAAAAAATGTAATTTCATCCAAGCTAAAGCAATATTATAATTCCATCTATCAGTGTTAGTCCACTTCAGAATGAAGGGCAGTTTCATTTTACAGACTCCAGAGTTTATAATAATTTCACTGTTAGCCTTTTTGGATGATCTATGATCTGACCTGTGGGACTTTATTTTACTTTATTTTTAATGATCTTCATGACAAGACTGGGACCTATAGAAAACATCTCTGGCAAATTTTTGGATTAGCACATCTTAGGTCAGGATCTGGACCTAAGGTCACACATTTCTTGGAGAAACACCAAATCTTTTTTATTTTTTTTATAAACCATACCACAAACTCTGCTCATCTCGGCACATAAGCATGAGGATCACTTTGAAACAAAGTGCCTGCATTTTCAAGGCCTGAAGCTGCATGACGTGGGGAATACAAACAATGAAACACAAGATGCTGACCCAACACCAGGCTATCAGTAGTGTAACATTTTTGCTTTATAAGACAGGAAAATCATTTCACTCCAATAGAAAGTGCCCAAAAGGTTTATTTGTATATGCACAGCTTATTCATATGTTACTCCTCTTTGAAAAACATTTTCTTTTATATTAGCATAAATTGTGATGTTGGCAATTACTGCAATTGCAGATACTTATACTTAACATCTACAAAATAAGTATCCATACCTTTCCTAAAATAAGTAACAATATCTTTCCTAAACAATCTTTCCTACATACTGCCCTCATGAGACTTCTGTTGGCAACATAACAGGGGTGTGCACGCTGTGACCATGCAGTGCTCAGCCTTTGAATGTCTACAGTTCTTCAATGAAATGATAATTACAGTCAAGATCAGAGTCTTGAAAGCAGCATGCATCTTAATCACCATAAAGATACCTTGACTTTGTGATTAAAAGATTTGGCAGTCTGATCCTAAAATGAATTTGTGCATCTACAGTTCTAGTGAAGACACGCAACTCCTAGACATTGTTCCCACAGCTGAAATATCTTAATGAAAACAGTCATTATATTTCTAGTTTATTCCCAAACTCTTCAGAGACACCATCAGATGAAGCACTTTTGCCTGCATATTGCTTTCCGAACCTTTGTTATAAGCCATGCTTAAGTTGAGATAAATAGGAGAAAAATAATTTGAGGCTTTCCCCATCGATTTGGTCTGTGCTCTTGACAATACTTCCTAAGAGCTTTTTCCCCTACTGCTTTTTTGAATTGAACCGAGTTTACACTTTTGGTCAGGTCAACAGATGAGGGAAAGAAGATTTAAAACAGTAAAGTGAAGCACAAAAATAATTTATTAAGGAACTAGGGGCATTTATGATACTTGAAGCTAACTAACTTTCTGAAACTAACTTTTGAGCCATATGCCTATTGCTATTATTGAAAATAAAACTCCTGTTTCTAAGTCTTGCCGAAAAAGCAACAAAGGTTAATGCTTTTGTAATACAGATACATGTCTCATAATGCTGAAATATCTTTCAAGTTAGTAACATAAAGCAAGTGAAACCACATTTACTTTGAGCAATGCTATGTATCACAGTACTGCACCTGAAAAGCAACTGCAGTTTTGTTGGTGCATGCCTTAATAACTCCTCCAAAACACAAAATTCACAGATTGCGCCCAGAAATTTTATTACATACAGCTCCATCTCAATTTTTCATTTCATTACCCCATGCTAAAATTTTCACTATTAATTATTGATGATCAAAACCCAGAAGAAGGAACTTGATATTGCATCTCCAGGAAAGAACAAACAGAAGCTGCTGCTCGCAGCAGTAGCTGCTGCCTAGTGCATCAAACGCTTTGTACCTATTAAGGTCATTCTTCACAAAAATGCAAAGTTCATCACTTCTAAGTATTTTCTTTCCTTAAACCTTACCTACTAAAACAATTCCTGTAGGCAACTTGCAACCTCCATTAGACAAGTGTCTTGTACTCTACTGTGCCATAAGTCAAAAACTGAGGCAAAACAAGTTGCAAAACTCATCATTATAACTTTTGCTCCTTAACTAGTGCTCTCAAATCATGGAAAGCTCTGATCAAGCCATTCACAACATCAATAAATATTCAGTTTTGGAATGAGAAGTTTTTGCAAAGATGAGTATTCTCAAAGAACTTGAACTATTCTCTGCTATAAGAGCAGCGATCACATTTCCAATAAAAATGATGGAAATCCTGGCATCTGGCATTCATTCTTGAAGCCACACTGAGTACAACAAAACCAATACTGCGGTAAATAGCAAATGAAAGCCTAAGTATGATAAAACATTCAGGTAATAGACATCTCAGTGCATCTTATCAGTGAAACTAGGTTTCCAGGAAATAAACAAGATTTCAGTAATATGAAACCAAATTTTAGCTGACAAATCAAAGACCACTGACTGTCCTTACTAAGTTTAATTACTTTCATGCCAATATGCAGAGAACCATCTTGAAATGGCAATCTAGAATTAAAATACAAATCTTAAGCATATCATATTTTAAAGTACTCAGACATTTCCTAAAACTGTTTTTGATCACATAACATCTGTATTTTGCATTAGCAATTTTTATTTTGTGAGGAATTAATTGTAAAAGTTAATAGCACCAATCACCTTCCTTAAGACATTTCTAGTGCCAAAGACTTATAATCTCTAAACATAAAACCATTTCCTTTCATATTCCTTTTTCCAATTCTAAAGATTCACGGCTGATCAGCTTGAATTGGCCTATATATTTAGTCTTGACAATAGAAAATATGACCAAAAAACACTCTGCTCCTTTTCCTAAGTGTCTGCAAGTACAAGGAGAATGCATTTCCATCTCTGAAAGTCTGAGAAGAACAAAACTGTGCAGGTCTCCCCCTTCTTAGAATGTATTTCACCTTTACAGAAGTAATTCCGATCTAAGACTAAATCGGTAGTGTCCAAAAGCTAGAGCAGACTATAGGCTGTGTAAGCATTCTCTCCAGTTTAAGCCACTTCCTTGAAAAGATACCATAATTTTCTCTAATGATACTTTGATGTTAAACAAATTAGCATGCTATTATGAAATATTAATTAACAACCTTCTCAAATGATAACCTTTTTTCCTCACTCGGTTCTTCATAATAATAATAATAATAAAAAAAAATACCTATTCCAAATTCAAGGATCCCATTCTCAGAAAATCAGAAATGCATTTTGTCAGTCATAACCGGTTACAAATGTTACTTATACTTATTTGGTACCACTTACTTTATACTGAGTATATACATTTAGGCCTATTGGTTGTGTGCAAATAACCTACAGCTTGAAATACCTTTTTAGGACTATTTTGTTGATTCAGTTCAAATAATAATGAGGGAGAAAAAAAATTAAAAATATCACCAAAAGCCTTTCTACAGATATAGAGAAAAAAGCTGAAGTAACAATGGAGATCTGCTTTATCAACATCTCCAATTTGCTGTTTACATAGTTTCAAAAGAACAAGACATTGTAAATGAGAAGAAATGCTTATTAAAAGTTACATTTCTGAAAGATTCCACCATATGCCATGGCTGTTTTAACAGCTGACTGTCAAATGCAGCTCTGGAGGAAGTATTAACATCTACCAGCTGCTGGTACTATCAAATACTTTTTATAGGACGAGGACTTTTTCCTGAACAGGCAGAGTTCCTTCTAGAAGGCATCATTTAAAGTTCATTTACTAAAATTTCCTTGGTGGTTTACTTCCAGTGGAAAATAATGCCTTGCCTTGAGAAGAGTAGTAGAATTTGTCTCACGACTATCAGTAAAAGTTCACAGTTGGCCACCACCTAAAACTATCTGTCCAGAATCTGTTCTCAATCTCTACCATTTAAACAGCTGCAATTGTAATCATTCACTTTCAGTGTACAAGTAGTTCCTCTTATCTCAGAGTTATCTCCCTAAAGGAAAGACTTACCCCACATAAACAGCACTTTTCAGCAAAATTCTTATCTAAAGCTGCTCATTTCTATTTTCATTTCCTGGAAAGCTTTATTCTAGTCGAATTTCTTATTATTTGTGAGAGAAATTACTAGCACTTCTGTAAGATGGATAGTACTTGGAAAAAACTCCAAATCCACACCCAAAAGCCCACAACTCCCATATGCAATCTGCATTGCTGGAAAGCCTGAAAAACAGATCCTTGATATTTGGATATAGATTTCATTCGAATTAGAACAGAAATAGAGTTTTCAATCTTGTTTACAGAGCCATCAGTGAAGCATAAAAACCCCAAGGTAGTTCTAGACTAGCCAATTCAAACTGACAGCAGTCCAGCAGTACTGAGTTCAAGATAAAATGCTAAGAAGCAAAGTAGAGTCTAAGTAACAGAAAAAAAAAATACCTGTGTCATTTTCTATATAACAAGCAACCACACACTTTTGCTGCCATATCCCTACCTAAAAAATATCTTGGGAACTGTTATGTACCTGTCTTTTACTGTTGCTGTGTGTTTACACAAGTTTCCACCCCTGAACAAGTTTTTTATTGTCAAGTGCTTTTTTGGAAAATTTTAAATAGAGATCTAAAATGTGTGATTTCTTTTAGACAAGCTTCTAGAGGTGAGATAATCTCTCCCCCATAGCAGGATCAAATCTACTTAGGTTGGTCAAACACTACTGCAGGTTCTGCTCTAATATTATCTTCTTAACACTGCTCAAAAAAAAAGTCAATATTTAAATATAGACATACATAACCTACTAGTGCAGCATAGTAGTTTAATATTTTCAGAGCAATGGATTAATACAGATTTGAAAAACAATTCATTGTACTGATATGCTAGATATTTTTTAAAATAATCTCTAACCTATCAGAGCTAACTCCAAAAAGCTCAAGAAAATGGCAACACCATTATCCTTATAGTCAGATGAGATAATACTCATTATGTAACAGCAATATAAATCTATAAAAATTCAAAAAAAAGGTGGGGAATAATTATTAACACATGCTGATTCAATTTACATGAGTCAAGGCAGAAATCTGCTATATTTCAGGCTTGTTAAACTTGGAATAAAATCATGGAACATGGGTGAACAAACCTCATTTTGCTATGCAAATAAAACATCTTCAGACATTTTATGAAAAGATGAGAGGCTCTTCAAATGTCCAGTTGATGTCTACTTTTTAAAAAAGCTTACTTGATTTTTGAGTTATGTTACAGGAAAAACATTAAAATTTTCTAAGGAGAAAGTGAACAAGAACTGTGTGACAGCAGATAAAAAGTATTATCCTTTAGCTTCTATGACCTTTGCTCACTCCTTAAAACTGCATGGACACACCGCAATTACATTTTGGGATATGCTAGCAGGGCTACAGATTTTTTTTTTTTTTTTAAATATTCTATTTTTAACAGCAAGATTAATAGAACTATCCAGTTTTGGACCTCTCATTCCTTCAAAAATAAGTTCTACCCAATTATTGTTGATCTGTGAATTTCAAGAGGGAGATCTGCACAGCACTGATTCATTGGCTTAATTCCCACAGGACCTAGGGAAGGAGTGTGCCCCTTTGAAGTGTAGAAAGTAAATGACATATTAGCACAGAAGGTAACAGACATAGCTTATATACATTTAATTGATTTTGTTCTTATCTACTTAAAAGGGCATTTTTTATTGCAGTTTCCTATTTACATTCATAACCTGCCTAAAATAAATGTAATTAAAAATGTAAAAATACACACTATAAAGCACAAACAATATATGATTTTTTCAGCCTATTTTTTTATCTGTGATAGAATGACTTCAAATGCAATATTTACTTGCTGTCCTGTTTTATCATCTGTTCTTGGCATTATGTAAAGAGCTTATAACAAACATCAACATTTAGCTCTTATAGCATTTTTAATCCATAGATCTCAAAGCATTTTAGAAAGGATAATCACTACCCTGCTTCAGATCCAAAAAGAAAAAGCATGGAGAACTGCAGGGCGAAATTCGGATCTTGCTGGACTCCCACAGACTCCAGGGAATTGCACTTTAGTACCACATACCGCAGACCAGCTAAACCTCTTGTGCTTGGCACTGGCATCCTCAGACTGCCGGGTCCCACAGCATCCATTTCACCACACCAGCAGCCTGGGATTTGCATTCAGCATACCCGTTTCAGAATCAGTCCACAGGGATTACGGTTTTCAATATAGCAGTTTATTGAGCATTAAAATGCCTCCTGTCCCACACAGGCAGCACTTGAAGACAGTTTATTCTACCTTTTTAGGCATATTGCTTACAGCTCTAAACACACTAGTGTTGCAAACAGTGCTGCAGGTACCTGCAGTGAAGTCCTTTACCCAGGGTTGCTGCTGAAGTCAATACTACTGCAGACAGACAGCCTCACATCGCAGTATTTGTATGTCCTCAGGGAGTCTCTCAAATCTCCAGAACAGTGGGTACCTAACCCTGTGTCATCAAGCCTCCTGCCTTTGTTGTCTCTTGCGGCCCTTTACATTTGTTTCTCATGCCTACTCTCTGCAGCTTGCCCTAACGTAGATCTTAAACTACAGACTTCTTCCACTCTACAAATGCACTTGAAAAATTCAGACATCCTACTACTAATACCTCAAACTAGACACAGACTTATGCACAAGAGCTTACAGGATCAGGGGCAAGGATGGAAAGACACATTATCATCTACCATACAGATTACTGGAGAATTGATCTTTGGGAAAAATGTTGCATGCTACTACTGCAGTACCAAAAATCAGCAGCAATAATAGCTATTTTGGATTCAGATAACGTCTGAATTGTGTACTACCCTGATACAATGCTCAGAGCATTTTGTAACTTAAAGTGGTTGGTGTTTAGCCATTCTGTATCAAACAGTCTCAATAATGCATCTCTGCAAGGCTACAGACAACACTCAATTATTAAATTTCATAAAATCACCCGATTAGGTGACTGTGCAACTATGAAACCAGGCAAGGTAAAGGCAGCTGACTTCACACACAAATATTTGAAGAGCCATGGTCCTCAGGGAAGGATTCATAAAGAATTCTCCAAGTTGTAAGGTAGCCATGGGAAACATATGCGAGTTTTACTGCGCAATGAGGTAAAGGGAATCGGTCTGCGTTTCACTGATTTAATCCACGCATGTTATTTTCAGCAGCTGCTCCTGGAACCTGTCACCATATAGAAAATACCTACTGTCTGAATAGATTACACTTTAACCAGGAAGAAATTCACCTGTTCCCAAGCTGAGCTGAGTACAGATGAGTGCAGAAAGAAACTGCAGCTCTTCAGATCTTCCGCCTGCAGTTAGGTAGAATATCTTAGAGCAGCCTCCTCTGGCTTATGCCAGACAGCTGACAACTGACTCCACGCTGAGGAACGGCAAGTGCTGTGCGTGCCCTGCGCAGCGCCGCCGGGCTGGGAAGCAGCCCCGCCGGGCGGCGCACTCCACGCTGAGGAACGGCAAGTGCTGTGCGTGCCCTGCGCAGCGCCGCCGGGCTGGGAAGCAGCCCCGCCGGGCGGCGCGGCGC
>VZSG01000179.1:399069-436808 GCA_013398315.1 Nothoprocta pentlandii | reverse complement strand
CCCCCACCCTTTTTTCTTTTTGATGCCCTGATCCATGTTTTAACACTGCCAATATACTATCATAGAAAAGCAGCACACATCTTTCCAAATCACATCTAAAACCTACTTTTTATGAAATGAAAACAAACCGTATTTCAGCCGTGAAACCAAAAGGTGTTTTACACCAGTTCTGTCCTACTACTACAAAGTTGGAACTACGTCTCTTCGCATGTCAAAGCTCAAATACGAGTCACGACATGAGGAAGAAAAATATATTTAATATGAAAAATTAAAATTAGTAATCAAAAATGAGAATTGAGCAGAATTTTTAGTAAGTTTAGACTTTAGTTGACAAAAGCCTTCATACACATGCTTGGCTTTAACTGCCAGTGTTTGATGTGACTTGAAAGAACTTCTTTTTAATATAAATGACCTTTTGCATACATTCAGCTTCGTGACTCTGAAATGCAGGAAGCTTCGGTTATAAAGGATACAAAGATAATCAGAATGAAAACATAAAAATAAATCCTAGACAAATTCTGCCATTTATAATGAAAGGCAGGAGCGGAAAACATACCTCCTTGGACTTCACCAGGAGTAAATTCAGAATCTCAGGTGGTTCGAGACTACTGGGTAGATACTTTCTTCTATTACATTGAAATACATCTTTTGACTTATTTCTTTAAAATGATCAGTAAAATTCAGTTCAAGACACTTTTTAGTAATCTCAAAATATTTCATGTTACATCAGCTGCGTATTTTCCTGCTTGTAGATGGCAATTCCAACACCCCACAACAAAAATAACAAACTGCTTTGATTCACAGTTGCAACACAAACATGATGAGATCTGTACCTTGTTAATCCTGACTTCCCCACTCCAACAGTTTAAATGTCACATTTACATAACATTTACATAAAGATTCAGTTTTGTTTATACAAACAAGACTTTTTTGCAACATGTTTGATACTAATGCATTAGGTAATAACAGATTGTTTTTTTGTATTAAAAAACAGAAATTTTATTTTGAGGAGGCACTTGAGAGATTGTACTTGCTCTGGAGCAATTTGACATTATTCTTTGTTATTGCCTGAGTTTTTTATTTATAAATAACCTTGGTTTTTGAATGAACTTATGCCTGTTATACACAGCAAAAGAACATTCAATGAATCTCCCATTACAATCCACAAGAGTTTAGCTGTAGACTCTTAATAGCAGTAAAACTTGGTCTTTTAGAAGTTTCCAAGCAATTTTTATTATGCTACTTGTGTTATCTGTGATTTCAACAGGAATTGAATTAGACAAGTGTCAACCACTTCCAAAATTGCCAAAGCTGGGCTACATTACAAAACTTGTCCACTATTTGCAAAAAGAGCTCAACTCTGCAGCCTGACTGGATGCAACTGCGATATTTACCAAAGAGCTACAGCTCCTCCGTTCAGTGATCTTGATGGTTAAAACACAGAAGAGAATCCATTTAGAGCTTTAAAAAGTTTTCCACTGAAACCCTAACATCCCATATTGAAAGTTAATTTAAATAAAAAAGTACTCCTAAGACCCATGCGACTACTCCTCTATAATAATATATACACTTTAATCTTGGTATCTAGATTGTGTGTAATACAAAGTCATTCAATCATATAATGGAATTATTGCAGTTGCTTCCATTAGGCACACAGCCACATTGTTGGTGGCTGAATATACTAAGAAACCTAGCCTATTTAGTCAAAAAATTTCAAATAAAGGTCTTTAGCACTGTCTTCAGGGCTATTTCCAATACATCTATTTGCATCAAGATTTACAAGAGGCTGCAAGAACCACTTTTTGTTCTTCTTGCTTCCCTGCTTATAGACCACGGAGGCTACACAAAGGAATATTTTCCGTGTCACCATTGTAACTGTGGGGCTTCTTTATCCAAAGGATGTTTTTGCAAAGTAAATTGGAAATACCTACTACTCCCATCTCTAGAAGCTTGTTTCACAGATGGACACCCTTGACTGAAAATACTTCCTCTGCTATTTTCATCAGCTTTATCTACACCTCTCCAGAACAACACAGTGATTCAGCTGGGCCAAGACTGGTGAACGGCTGCTTGAGTTTCAGCCCCCACCAGTCCTTTCTTGGTTGCAAGGTTTGGAATACAAGGCAGCAAGAACACAGAGGAGGGAACGAGAGCAGCAGCAAGATGTCTGAGCAGCTTCAAATCTCCTACACACCCAAACACAGTGCAAGGCCCATTGTCACTGGCAACAGCAAACCTACCTGCACATGACAAACACAAGACATCAGATCCTTGCCAGGGAAGTATAACAGTAGATAGAACTGGAATAAGGTAATGGCTACTCACGCTTGGCAATTTATGCTGTGTTACGTCAAGCAGAACCCTGCGCATTTGGTTTGTGCTGCTTTGGTTGCCAGGGTTATTAGACTAACTTTTTTCTTCATTCAGACACAGTGCTGCTTAATCAGTACAGTATGTTTGTGTCAGTGCTGCTATGAGCAGGAAGAACAAACCTGGGACATAGAGTTGTCAGCGGTACACAGTGGGTAATACAAAAAGAAGAAAAGAAAAAAGAAAAAAAAAACAGTACTGCTTATTCAGTGCATCTCATGTAGACACATTGGCTACAGACCCTGTATCAAGTGCATCTATTGTGACCAGTCATCCTGGACTCCTAAACAAGGTGGTACTAGGAGATGGTGCAAAATTACTTTGAAATATCCTCATTTAGAACAGATTGGCCAAATCCAGACAAAACAGAAATTGCCCCTAATGCACAATGTTGTGACCCTTGGAGTAGCATTCTAATTTTGTTTTTCTCAGCTCGAAGTGTCTGAAGAGAGGGCAAGGCTGTGACAGGTATTTATGACATAAGATTGAGGTTGTGCGCTAAACAGTATGGCCTGAAAAGGCAGAAGTTAAGTCCTGAGAGGCAAAACCAATGGACCGTGTAGGGCACAGGAAGATATATGTGATATGGTCAAGATGACACCAAGTTGTAGAAAGCATCAGTGGAGTGAATAAACCCCAGAACCACACTCAGATTTTGTTCCTGAAGAAACTAGCACACTCTAGGAGGTAGTTTGGAAGGACAGTCTCATTTACACAGAAAAGGATAACTGGGTGACCAGGAGACAGAGTGCCCTGAAAAGTAAAGATTTTAAACGGAGCAGACATACCACAAGAGAAGTTAAAGGATGTATCCACATGTGTTTACACCTTGTGAACTTGAAAGACAGAAGCAGTTAGCTAAATGCTTCTGTTGTTCCATCATTGCAAGAAAGGTTGAGCTTTCAAGGTTGTGCTGCCTGGCCCAGCTAGAATGCCAGTAACATTTTACAAGCAGTCATGCTCAGAGCAGCAGAAAGGCTGCGTGGCATTAGCTGCTGCTTTGCTTTTAAAGGAAAGTCATCTTTGAGGCTGCTTTCATATCATACCCCACAAGGAAATCTGCATCTGCACTGGAGCACAGAATCACCATAGATCTTGCCTAGGAATTGTGTTAAGGAATATAACAAAACGGAAGAGACTGCCTGCATCAGATGTTGATTTTCCAAGACCAGGGCACACTAGACAGTGAAGTGATGTTTGGGCGTCGGATTTTTTCACAGATGTTGGAAACTGTGATAGCAAGAACTGTGTGTGTGTGTGTGTGGAGGGGGGGGGGTTGTGGTGTTTTATTTTGTTTTTTCCTGCTTTCACTAAACAGTAGGAGCATGGAACACTTAAGCTTGGAATAGTCTGAACATTGTCAAGGACTTCAGTGAGAGGCTACACTTGTCATGGGGTCATAGTTACATAGTGACTTCCCAGTATTTAAGTAAAGAATTCTGATGCCCTTTAGAAGGAAAAGTCTACATTTTAAAGAGAGTTTAACCTCACAACAACTCATCTTACAGGCACCTTTCTGAAGAAATAGCAGAAGAATTAGAAAAAAAAATACTGCAGAAAGCACTTATCAGTCCAGCAGAGCATCCATTATTATTCTGCTAGTCCTCTGGATAGCTCAGAAATATGCAGGGCCGCAGTATTTCACTGAGAATTAGAATAGGAGATGAATTAGCTGATGAACAGACTTTTTTTTTTTCCCCCCCTCTCTTTCTCTCTCTCTCTCTCAGCGGAGAGCCAAGTTGAGAAACTTGATGCCTCTTTCTCCATGAGACCATCCTGTCCTTGTGTCCTGGTTCTAAATAAAATTAACAGGAGTGGCAACAGCTTTACTGAATTTTGATCTTAGAAGACACTATGTCTTGCTTTATCTGGAGAATTTCTTCTCCAAGAAAAAAAATTAAATAAACTGAAGCTCTAACTAAGCTAAAGTTATTACGAGGCATGGAATGATCACTGGATTGGATGATGTTGGGCATTCATGGTCCTACAACTCTTCACAAAGTCACATCTGTACCGGAATTAATACAATTAACACTTTTTCAAGCAGCTCAAAGGGTGGAGACTTTCAAAAAATCATACCTCCAGGACTGCCATTCTTCTCCTCTTTCCTGGTCAGCATTGCCTTACAGGAAGTAGTATTTGGCATTAAGAGAATAAATATTCTAATATTCTCATCTGCTGAGAACAGGAAAACGGATGAAATACTTGGATACAACAGCTTCACCGAGCAAACCACACAAAGGTGGTTTCATCCCCTTAGAACATTTTTCTCTGGCGATAAAACTGTTATCATCTGTATGTACAATACACATTTGATTTGTACAGCTTAATACTTTTGCTGATCCTAAAATGAGAAATAACATTCTTCTGTGCCACAATATGAAAAGAATGGGTAAATAGTGACCTTCCAAGTATGGTAGGACATATTTAAAGGGTAGTGAGAATATAGCTTTTATCATGAAATTGCTATTTTTCTCCCATGAATTTCCAGAGGCCCTGTTGGATTAGAGAGTACGATGCAGCTAAATATTGAAGGTCCAAACTTTGAAACAATTATACTCAATACCTCTTGAATTTCACAAATAGCAGTTCCTCATGGCTAACACATTTCAGCACGCAAATAAAGTGATTAGGAATCTAATCGTACAAACCAGGTCAATCCAAACTTGTGAACAATACCCATCTAACTTTCTTAATATGCACTCTTCCGTAATATCATATGCAAAAAGATGGGACTTTTAAAGATTTCTGAGCTTATTAAATCCATACCAGAAGTATAGTTCAAGCCACAGTGACAGATCCATAGGAATAATTGTATTTAATTATATTTTTTTCCTAGGAATACAGAAGAATCTGTGTAGCACTAATACTGTGTCGCAGTGTGTAACATGCTTCACTTCTGCAAGCCATCTATTGTATATGCTGTGCAAAGCTCTGTTCTCTTCCATTAGCATTTTTAAGTGATTTAGTACATCCTTTAAGCTGAGACTGTTTTTTACCTTTATTGGCCCCAGTTTGCTTCCTGCTCCACAGTGGGGTTGAAATACTTGTATTGCTTTAACTGTTGAAAAAAAACTCTGCTGCAACTTCCCTCCCACCAAAGCCCAATGACAGGTCCAAATAGCAAAGGGGCTCTGTTGTAACAGGTTCTATATGAAAACACACCTGAACATACGCAGGTACTCAGAGGCAGAGACTGAATAGATAAAACCAAGGAAAGTAAGAATTTTCTAAGGTTGCGCGGCAGATAAATCAGAGACGCTAGCCCAGTCTTCTGCATCTAAAGGATTTTGTTTTGCTTTGTTTTCCACTTAAGGAATATCTAGGAAAACCCATACTGACATGGTAGAAAAAACCTACAATATTTGCATCTTATCAGAACAGCTATGAAGGAAGTGCCTAGTGGTTCTTCAAGTTACTGACAAGTGTAGGTGACAGACTAAAAATGAAGTATTCTTAAAATCTAAGATTAGAACACACTATTGCACAGGAACCACAGTGGACTCTGAAATGATGGCATATTAGTCAAAAAAAGAGACCATTCAACTCAGTGGGTATTTGCATACGACTACTACAATCTTCCTGTGATGTAAAATACCGCAGTATACAATTACATTCTTCATATGAAGTAATGAGCACACATTCTTCTGGATTAATCCATAACCAGTGGCTCATATTTGATATATCAACAGTTGCTATGATTTTATTCTTGGTTAACAAATTATTCTTATTTCCAGAAGATTTTATTGTGCCTATTTTTCCCTTTACAGCAGTAGCGTACTTTAACAAATTCTTATACAATAAATAAAAATCTTTTATCTGGTGGTCTAAATATAGATGTATATAGAGCTGTCTGCTAAATATAGTTATATTACATGCAAAGAAAATGTAAAACTATCTCAAGATTGCCAACTCCACTGCTCAGAGGTTATAAGGTGTGAGGATAAGTAACCTTAAGTCAGATGCCATTTTCCCTGTGATAGCGAATTTGTGTGATCTCAGAATAATTTTGCATTTCACTTAAACTAAAAAAGCATGATGCTCAGTACCAGTTCAGACTACCCAGTATTTCTTCCCCTCCAGATATGCTCTTGACATAATATAAAAAACGTATTTCCTCAAAAACAACTCAAACACTTCTGATGAATTTTCCTGTATAAGGTTCTCTCTAAATGATTCCTAAATAGGTTCTTTAAGAGTTTATCGAGGCAAACATCCAGCCCAACTAATTTTCCTCCAAGTAATGTGTAAATTGAAGAGCAAAGGTGATTTTGCCATAGAAAGAATCAAGGACTACTTAGTGCACATGACATTACCATCTCTGCTAGCACCAACAGAAATGCTCTATAATATTGACTGCAATTTAAAATAATCATTAGCTTACCTGACCAGAAAACGATGTAGCCCAACATCAAAACATCTGTAAGAAAAAACGAATCAAATTCAATTACAATAAAGTTCTGTCATATAGGATATTATACAAAGACAGTATTTCAAACTAATCAATAATATACAGTAATTAGGAAACTACTAGCAGCCACTAAAGAAAAAGCAATGTATAATTTCACTTATACAATGACATACATGAAATTTAAGATGCTATCATACAGAAGAATTTAGATGCACTTAAAAGAAAACCCTTCCAGGTTCCTTCCAGGTTCAGATTTTCACATCTAAATGAAACATAAAGAAAGCTAACTTCAATAAAGCTATAACATTCAGAGTAATATAATTCACTGAAAGGACAGATAGAAGTTTATATATTTTATTAGTCGAAGAATTATTTTAGTTATCTCCATGACCAGTGGATCTGCATATTTCCTGTCTTGCAGACAGGAGAATTATGCCAAGCTACTCTTTCTTTTCTTTCCCTGCTCCATACTGCACTAAAATACAAAGGATTCCTTTAATCCTTTACATGATGCAATCAGATACATAGAACATTATAAAAGGTGGATTTTTCACAAATGTTTCCTTCTGAGATTTGGTAAGAGAAATGACAAGCAAGAAAGAGATCGCTTTTTTCTCTGTGCCAGCTCTATTGGGGACTTACAAGCTCTTTCTGCTGCAGCTAAAGCACAACTTGACTGTTGGCTGTGCAGCACACAGACAAGAGCAGGGCAGCAGACTCACTCAGCCATACCTGCACAATGAAGGATCTGGGTGGATAGTTCATCACAGCATCAAGATTCACTACACCCTTCTGGTCACTCATTACCAGAGTGACCATTAAGCATTACTTAAGAGTAGTGCTATACTTGTTGAACTGTTTTAACCATGGTTCTCAAACCCTTCCTGTGTGGCTATACCTCGTTTTAGGAAGTTTAGCTTAACCACTTACCCTCAGAGGAACCTGTTCTGCTTCTTAGAGAACAACATTTGCAAAAACAGCTCTTCTGTTAACAGTCTTTGTAAGTAACAGTCATTTTGGTGGCAAGTTGCTAAGAGCCTCGGTGCTGCAGAACACTTGGCACTGGGGACTGCAGAGCTATGGAATGATAGTTGCTCTCATGAACAGCTGCTTAAGGTCTTAAGGTGCTTCGCTGTCCTTCTTCCTGAGGGAAAGCCTGAGGGAAAGCCTGACATCAGCAACACCCAAAACTGTATAAACAAGACACGATTCCCTCACTAGACACTCTATCACTTAGCAGTTCTCAGCTACTCTCCCTGCCTTTATCTGCTGCTCTTTCTTCCAACATTGCCTGTGGCAACCTCCCTAATTGACAATCTCCAAATCACAGAAGGGTTGAGATTGGAAGGTACCTCTGGAGACCATCTAGTTCAACCTCCCTGCTTAAGCAGGGAATAGTGAAGGCTTCCAAATTACAAATATAGATGCACCACAGAATTCTGAAACATGCTTTAGAGTCTCATCTGAAAAATAACATGACTATAAGGAAAATGGATATAAAACTTGGATATGCAGTTTGCTAAGGTCCATTGTTTAATGTCTTGATTAATGAACTATAAAACATTGCCCAAGCAACCACTAGAGGAGTTATGCTGGTAGAATTAACTGGTACTGGTAGAATTAACTGGTAGAATTAACATTTACCAAGTAGTGAGCAATATCAGCTGCATCATCACCATAAAAAACAGACCTGGGTAAGCCATCCATATTTTCAAAAGACAGCAATGCTTGCCTATCACTTGCATAGATTCAGAGTTCCCGTTTACTGCCAGGTTATTTCCTACACCTCCATGGCAAAACTCCTCTCTTCAGTGACTAACACCACACTTATTTAGAAATAATACAGCTGCCACAAAGGCAGGGAGCATACTCTTAAAGCACATGCACAACTTAGAATAATGAAAGATAAATTGTTCTAGAAAATAAATTACAGTTGAATTACAGTCAGGTTATGGTAAATTTTGCCCACAAATATATTTTAAGGATTTAATCCACCAACATAGTTAAGGAATTGGGAACAAATAGACATAGACAGCTTCTTAGGTAAACATTGGATTTCTTTTTTATGTTGAAGGGGTACCTACTCCAAAGCAAAACAACTCAATCATTACCCTCCTACGTACAATGAACAAAATCCAACAAAGCCTGGCTCAGCCAGGTGAGAGAATACATGATAAAGCAATTTCAATGTTTTTTAGACACCAAGATCGAAGAGCAAGCTTGAGCTTAAATCTCAAGCTTTGAAGGACGGCTTTTTGTTTGTCTTCTATGCCTATGAAGGTGGTAGGAGAGGTGGGAAGAGTTGACCAACTCAAATCAGTATCAAAACTCTCCTTGATTTCAGCAGGAGTATAGCTTCTCAGCCTGATTTTTTACATCCTGTGCACTGCAGGATGGAGCTCAGAAATGACATGCATTTTGCTACAGACACATCCACCTCCGAGTAGAAAATATCAATAGGGCAGCCCTGAGGTTTCATCTGCAGAATTTAGGATATTAACTGAGAGCTCAGGCTGGAGAACTAAACAGCAAAAATCACCTACAATAAAATGGCCACAATCAGGAAGTTCCTTTGCAGAATTGTAGCTTCATAAGCTACATGTGTCCTCCAGCCTACAAATCCCTGATCTAATTTGTTGTTTATTTCAACTAAGACACTCCGATGTTCATCTGTACGATAGTAGAGAACCTGGGGAAGGCTTTAATGATTTTAGATAGAGATCTTTTTGCACCCTCCAGGCCAGAGAGATGCAAGCATAGCTTTGAATAGGCCTCAGTCATTGCTACTGCTAGTGCAAGATTGTACAGATGGCTGGCAACACAAGAGACTCAGGCCTACAGATTAATTTTGGTCTCACACGCGTGCCTCACAGTGGATCTTGGTGATATAGTTCTGCAGACACCTTTTTAACAAGAACCATTCTCAATTATATTCTGTTAATCTCTCTTAGAACAACTCAGAAGAATTATTACTTTAATTTTAAAACTTCCCGGGTTCTTAAAAAAGCTCTGGTATCTCATGGAGAGTGGATGGAACCTAACACCCATAATATTTGTGGCAAACTCCCACAGGAGAAGTTTTCCTTTAGTTTCCTTTTAGTAAGAGTATTACAATGCAGCGTGTTTGTCCAATTACTATGAGAGATCCCTATGCTTACTGCACATGCAACAATAAAGTTTATTAATAGTTATTAATCTTTTTCCAGGCACTGTTTGCCAACTATAAGACACTGGAGCAGCAGTGATAATAGTCTGTAAAAATGCAGAGCTAATGTCAAATGCTGAAAAGAATGGACATCACAGATGATAATAAGTCGTAGGTGGTCTTTAAAAATTCCTCATATAGAAAAGGGCTTGATTTGTTCATTTCAAATTGCTGGACTTGAATGACAGTAACAAAACAGTCCCCACACAGAAATTCCCAGCAATTATGCAGTTTAGAGCTGAGAAGGATTAGGAGGCTCATTATTGCTTCATTTTATGTTCTGAAGAGAAAAAAATAGATTTTTCTCTACTCTGAGATTTAAGGAGCCTTTTAAAGCTTTAATATAACCAGCAAATTGAGCTGTACACTAGGAAAGAACTGTAGCACGCACTAATTTAGCTGATGTCAAAAGCAGTTAACTCTGCCATCTATATCAGTGAAAGAATTACTAACCAGTCCAGAACAAAAATGTCTTTCATATATTGAGATGACATGCTAGCTGCAAACAGCACATCATAAAGCAATGCTTGGCTTTAAACATGATAACTGCTAATGAATAATATAGTAGTAAATTAGGGGGAAAAATGCTCTTTTTTTATTTAGAAACAAGCTATTCCACTATCTAACCCCCAACATTTGGACTAGCAGCTTAAGTATTTTGATACTAGCAACCTGATCTAATGCTAAAGGGCTATATTTATATTGCATTGCACACCTTCATGCCCAGTAAGATTCAGCAAGTGCATGTCAGAATTGGGGGAAAAAAGAGTACAACAATAGGCAAAGAATATTAACATTAATTAATATTAAAGAATATTAATATATTCATGTGAAGAGTCACACTAAGCTAATGACACTGGTAATTCAAGTAAATTGCCCCACAAACTTAAATTCAGTTTAACCAAAACTGAATTTTCCCAAGCTAATAACAGATTCTACAGTTTTTGTTTCCCATCTCACAAAAGAAATGTGTGGTCACATATGACTATTGTCCTAGACCAATCTGGTTTTCCTTCCCTGCACAAACAGACCTTTTCTCCAGATAATTCTTCATCTCAGCCACATAGTGTCTCTTTGGATTAGATATTTGGGAGCTTTAATAACCTCCTAGTTGAGTAAACATTCTGTGTCAATCTCCCTAATTAACAGCCGCTTAGATAAAGATGTGTAACTACCAAACTACTTGTAGCAATAACTAGGCTAACTGCGTTACAGACTATTTCTTTAGTGTCTAGTTATTCTTTCAGGAAGTGGAAGTTAAGCCTTATCCTTACTAAAGGTCCTCTCAAGCATTTGCTTAACATTTTGCTTTCTGAAGCCTCCCTAAATTATGAAACTTATGTGCTAAAGTCAAAAAAATCTGTTTCAATATAGTCCTAACAGATGTTCAGGAAAAATCCTGGCATCACTTAATTCAATCAGGGCTTTGACAACAACTTCAGCAATGCCAAAATTTTATCCGGTGTCTTCATTCCCGTATATCTGCAAGGGGACTGAAAACACCAGTCAGCATGATAATGTTTACCTTCTTATTCAGCACATCTGCAAGCACCATATCATTGAATGATTTTACTAGCAGCTTCATGGTTCTCCTTTTCTAGCCTGCTCACTGACCTCCCTTTGCCAACAGAGTGTGCACACACATACACACACAAAATCAAAATCATCATACCTACAGTACTATATATCTATAATTCTACGTGCCATAAATATTGATTGAAAGGCTGACTTCACTGCTGCTTACTGTTGCTATCATTGGTATCTAAATTTCACCTATATTTCCTTGAGTTAAAAAAAAAAAAAATCTATGCTCAAAACTTAAAGAATATGAAAAAAATTAGAAATCAAGGAAAAGTTCTATCAGCTTTAGATTAAATATTTTAAATGATTACTATTTGCTTTAAAATCTAAAATATAGAAGCCTAAAATCTAATATAAACAACACAAAATTATGAAATTCAGTTAGACACTGTAATATTGCATTAGATCACCTATTAAAGAATTATTCTAATGGAATGATGCCTTATAACTGATATTTCCGTTATGTTTTTAGCAAACTGGAGGAAAATATGTGGACATATGACCTCTATAGCCATTATCAACAATGTAAAAAAATCTCACATGTTATGTAAAGAAAGAAAAGTAAAACCTTTCTGCTTTGTAAAGCACACTCTCTACATATGTGCAAATACAAGCTTTCCTTGGTAAGACTGTTCCTATGCATGTTATTCTTACTATTGATTTGGGATTCAATTCAGTGTACCAGTCAGACGAGACACAAAATAGAGGTTATTGAATTCAGTACATTAATGTTTGCAAAGGAAGGCTTAACATTGCTCACAGGCACTGAGGTATTTGGGCTTCCACAAACCTTTGAGATAACTATTTCTTCTATTCATAAGTTTCAGAACAATTTCCCCTTAATCACAAGCCATAGGACATTTCAGCGCTGCAGGTGTAATTCCATTTAATCCAGCTATGCTTTTTAAATAATCCTTCTCTATATTTAAGACGTGCCTAAAAATAAGGGACAGGGATAAAGTGCTTTAAAAAAAAAAAAAAAAAAAAAAAAAAAAAAAAAAAAAAAAAGGATAAAAAAAAAAAAAAAAAAAAAAAAAAAAAAAAATCAGAAATGCTGTGAGGCTAACATTTCATAAACTGAAAGCCAGTAAGGAACCAAATTGCTGGAAACGTTTTTGTTTTGCCTAATGCAGTGTCTACAACACATACCACAACTGTTTCTTCGAAAATCAAAGGTGCTGGACACAGGCCAGAAATGACACTCCTAAGCCCAACAGAAAAGGGAGCTGTTTGAGTCTGTCTTTCCTTTTCTTGTCCCTTACTTCCAGCTGCTCACTAAATCCCATCAGAGGGCAAGGATTACAGAACTTAAGAAAAAGAGTTGTCCAGAATTGAAGGAGAAAAAAGCAAATCACCTCAAAACTCCTGATCTCCTGGAAGCAGACTGCTAGGCCATTTATAGGAGTTAAACAGAGATTCTGTCCTCAGCAGTAGACCTTGCCCAGCCTACCTTCCTTGTGCAGGCAGAGAACCCCAGCAATGCTCCTGCTGCAGGCTGGGGGAAGCGGCCTCTGCCCTTTCACTGCCCTCCACACTGAGCTCAGTGGGAGCTTCACCGGGAGCAGATCCCAGGCACAGATCTCTAGAGGCACCAGTCATACCTGTCAGACTCCAACTGCCTCTCCATGCCGTTGGGAAGATGTGGAGCTCCTTCTCACTACCTGTCTCTATTTCCCTCCTGCAAACCACACAAGGATTTGTCACCTCATCTGCTATGAGGAGTGAATGATGCTTTATTCAGTACCCTTCCTTTTTCCTCTGCAATTATCCTCAAATAGCAGATTACAAGATAGCAATATACTTTTATTACTAGCATGTAATCAGAGAACTAAATTCACATGAAGGAAAAACTTAGGGACAAATTCTGCCAGCTTAAATTTCAGTTCATCAGTTAAATTATCCAGAAGCACCATAGTAAAAGAACACCAGAATATTTAAAATAAAACAAATAAAGAAAAAATCCACCACACTAGAGACTTCCACAAAAGGTTACTGCAGTGCAAGCCCTTCAACTTAAGAACATGTCTATATCTGAACTCAGAAACAAGGATGTGTTCTTAAATATATGACTGCAGCACAGCTCAAGTTAAGTAGTTATGTTTGCATTCATTTGCACCAGGCATTGACTATTTGGAAATTTAAGACAAGCTTCCCAATTCAAACATTGACAGAAACACTTATTTTTGACCTTACTTTAACGTCCTTAATGCTCTCTCATACAGACTTACAGAATGGCTGAGGTTAGTCAATCCCCTCGCCTCAAGCAGGGAAGGGCACCATGTCCAGGACAGAGTTCGCATGGCTTTTTGTAACTCTGAGCATGCAGACTCCACAACCTCTCTGGGCAACCTGCTCCAGTGCACAGTCACCCTCACAGTGCACAAGCTCTTCCTCATATTCAGACAGAACTCCCTGGGTTTCTGTTTGTGCCTCTGACTTCCCATCCTGTCACTGGTCACCACTGAAGAGTCCGGTCCCGTCCTCTTTAGTAAGGGTGATTTAGCATTACTGATTACTTGCAGTTATTGATTTAAAAGTCAAAATTGACTTTATCTTCCTGACATAGCATGAAATAAAAAACAAAGGGGATACTAAACATCATCTTGAATTATAAACAATTACCACTTTCCATAGTATCTTTATCCTATTAAAGATTTTCTTTACTGCATGACTACATATTAAAGTGCTATATGCTTTCCTCAGAGTAACTAATCAAGCATTTCCTCTCTGGATGAATATCCAGGGGAAATGTGCTTTCTGGACTAAGACTGAAAAATGAATCATCTTTAATAAAGTATCCTGAAAAAATAATTGCCAGGTTAGTGAAGCTAACTGAACCAACTCTAAAACTAATAATTAAGAGGATAAAAATACTGCAAGGAAGGCTTCCCTCTACACCTGCAGCATTAAGAAAGTAATGGACAAAATAAACTTCATTTAGAAAATAGAGTGTTGAATCAAGGCTAGGAAGAGTTTTAGACAAAAAGAGCAAGAACATAGAAGCAAGCACAAAAACACACAGACTCATTCTTTTACATTCACTGCCATATATCAGTAATAAATTGTTTAAAAAGTAGTGACTGACCTCCACATTTTAGTGAAACTGTGCATCCTGCTTACACAGCAAGGAAGAGCGGGAGGTTTCAGTCCATCCATTCGGAGAAGGAGGCCAGGAACACCGTACAGAACCAGGTACTTCACATAAAAAAACTGTACTTGAGCTAAAGCCAGGCCACCTATAAAAAAAGGCAAAACAAGTTATCTTAAACAACTCCTGAAAAACCTTAAAAACTGTTAATAATGCTTCCTTTTATTCATTGTCCAAGGAGCTAAAGATGACGTTCTTGCTTGATGGGATATACAGTATCTATATACTATGGGAACAAGTACAGTTCTGACCGTATGTCACACATACAAAATACCGGCATCTTTCTAAGACAGAGGCATAAGTAAGGATCTGGAGTTTCACTTTCCAAAGCTCCCCTTGGACTGTGGGTAGTGACTACTACAAAAAGCAAATATTGACTTACATTAACCTTAAAAAAAGTCATAATACGTTGATATACAAGGTGAGTATTTACTATAGGGACAACAAGTTTTCATATTTGCAAAAGAAAAAGGTCAATACTTGGCATGTACAGCACCATTACATGCATTCTTTACTTCATACCCCAGAAGGGGTTATCTTCGATGGTTATCTTCGCAGCTTATCCTGACAGCTCCACAAAGAGCCCACAGTCTCAGACTGTGTGCCCTGGAGCAGTTTACCTCTCACCATGATCCCTCCTGACCCACCTAGGGCACAGAAGACTGCCATTTCACTCAGCTTAACATTTAAAAGCAAGTTTTAACTTTAAACCTGCAGGAGAAAGGCCTCCTTCAAGTGCTTTACCTGCTCGATTTCCAAGAGACATTTTGGCTTTGTGTTTCCTCATGATTTAAGCCCAAAATAGAGCAAAAAGAGGCAATTCACACAGGCATGAGATTAAAAAAACAAACAACAAACACATACTGTCTGTGCTAACAGAGCTGTTTTCATGTGAGTGCAACTAAATTTAGACCTCACAATAACTAAAGTTCAGGTACTCTGAAGCTCTAGCTGACAAGATATGTATGTGTGTGTGTGTGTGTGTGTACACACTTTTTTCTTTTTTTTTTTTTTTCCTCTTTCACAATGCATCCTTTTGGATTCTGTTGACTGATGGGTATATCACAGATGACAACCAAAAGTTAAATGTTAAATCTTCTTAAAGGTTAAAAGTTAAATCTAGTATATAACAACCTAGGCTGATGTTCTGACACTGGCAACAAAGTGCAAAACTGCTGCTGACTCCACATGGCCAGGATTCCGCTGCTGCAACCCAACATTTTTCATTTTAGTATCACCAGACAGATTGAAGATATAAGAATTCATTGTGCTATAAAAGATAAAAATTGATACCTACACATGAAGCTTATGAGTACGTCCTACTGGGATGCAGTCATCTAGCATGCAACGATTTTTCCCCAGAGAAAACCAGCAATCAGAAGCACAGTTTGGATGCCAGCCAATTAGCTACACATTAGATTACGGGTAAATCAACTACACAGCCAACTTTCTGCTTTAATTCCCATTTCATTCAGTTCTCCATCTCCTCTCTGGCATTTTAGTGGATAGCTGAATGCTACACCCACACAAACAGCTTATGAAGACCACAGCTGTCTATGCAGTGGTAAAATTCCAAATCATTTGGTTGCATGTGATGGAAATAGGGATTGCAACTACCACTCTCATTAGACAAAATAATATATTTCACTTTAAAGATGGAATGTTTTATGTTTTTTTCTAATACGGAGTTTTAACATGGAAGATTCAAGAAAAAACATTTTCACCATCTCTATTAACTAATGGAAGTCTAAGTTATTAATGAGCAATCAGCTCAATATTGTCAGTATCTTAAACATGGACATCACATGGCTGAGCATTACCTGGCACATACTGACTAATCTGTATGAGGCAATTTTATTTTTTGCAAAGTCAGGAACATGAATGTCCCTGTCGACACATGCATGACCTTCTAATTGCTCTTCAACCCATCCCAGCTGTGTGAGTGAGCTGGGGCCACCCACCAGAAGCCTCTGAGCAAGAGTCACAGCTGCAAGACAGCTGCTGTGAACTGGCAACACAGAAAGGCTATAAACCTGCTTTGCATACCTGAAACACTCCAGCTGCTTTCTATTTGCTGCATCAGAGCACAAAGCAGCCAGGACTACACTGTTTTATGTGATATAAAATTAAAATAAAAACAAGTTATTCAAAACCAATGTTACATTTCTCAAATTCTTTTTCAGCATCATATAATTTTTGTGTAGCATTACATTTATACAGCTTAAAAAAAAGGAATTAGGACAGACATATCACCTTACATTGAAAAATAAAGCTGGGGGGCTATATGAAGCATACATTAAAGGCACACTTACAGAAAAAAATACTGCAAAAATGATTTTTCATAGAAAGAAATGAATTTGAGGGATTCAGAGTCAAGGTTAAGGTTTTAAAGGGTTTTAAAACAACAACAACAAATTGAGTTAAAGTACCCATAATATATTAACCCCCAAGCAATTCAATAGCCATCTGCCTGAAATCCTAGATCAAATTAATTGACTATTGATATCAATACTCAATTTCTCTTACAATCTTTATAGGACATCCCAAGGTTTTTTGGCATTAATGCATTTGCAGACCTTCAAATTTTTACCTTTCTTAACTAAAAAACTTCATGAAACAAGTTTCATAGAGCTTTAAGAATAACTACAACACTCATAGTAATTTTTAATACAAAGTAGACTAATTTCCAAACACTTGTATGATTTTTGAAAGGAATTATCAAATATCATTTGTATAAATAAGAAAAGATTTGGATATAGGCACTATAAGCTACACTTGGTATTTTTTCATCCATAAACTATGATGAAAACTTAATGTCAAAAGCTATAACTCGGCTGTTAATTTTATTGGTGATGCATGAGCGTAACACTAGAGCTTTCCCTTCTGCACAGAAATACTGACACGACAGCATTACTTGTTTGACAGTAACAGAGCAAGTGCAACAAGAAAATACATATCTCAACAAGTATGCAATTTTATTTGGAAAGTGTTACTGACACATGGCGAAAGTCTAATAGGACACACATTTAAAACAGCTCTGAAATAACGGTCATACCATAAAATTCACAATATCAAATATCAAGGGGTTAATTTAACTTTTTCCCTATGTCCTTATATGTGTCTTCTCCCATTGCAGGGAGGAGGGGGTAGGGGAAAGAGTTAAAAATTACATGCAAATTCACTCAAATATAGAGATTTAGAACTGCATGAAAGAGCAAACTGCCAGGTAAGTGGTCATTCAACTCCAGATGTCTAGAGTCATTGCTGGTAATCTGGTGCCAGTCACATTGCTCTGTCCCCTTGTCAGTGCTAACTGCCCTCTGCATTAAATCAACCTGCTTTAACCTGAACTGCTGCAAAAGTGCTACTCCTGTGGCCAGCCTCTGAAGGCCAGCCTCTGAAAAATAGCATGCAATGCAATTGCTAGATCCACATTGCTCAGCAAGGGTTTTTTCTACAGCTGCTCGGTAGTGCTTTGAAAGAGGTACTAGCTCCAAAAACCTAAATGAACGATGAGAAGTACTCTGTGGACTGAAGAAGGAACAATCCTAAGAACACACAGGGAGTGGAGCAAGGAGGCACCTCTCAGGATGTCTGCCCACGAGGCAAAACACTTCCTTTCACACAACAGAATCCAGTGGACATGAATATCTCAAAGTAAAATAGCTGAAAGCAGACTAAACAAAACTGCCAAGGGCCTTTCAGCCACCACAGGTACAGATCTTACAGACCGCTTAACACCAAAGCAAAACTAGGGCCCTTCCAATGATAAACATGTCCCCAACCTTAAATACTCCAAAGGCCTCCACTGCACACACCACGCTCATTAGTAAATATTTGCAAGACAGAGCTCTAAGTAGATCAACAATTATCCCAAATTAAAAAGTATTCATTAAACTAGGTTAACTGTCAATGGTATCTGAAAGTTCAGCCTCTAGGACAGCTTATGAACAAGTCAGATTTTTCTCATATCTCCCTTAGAAGCAGGAAACCCAATGTTTTAGAGAAGAAAAATCTCATTAAGCTTCCTGATTCATGTTTGTATTTCCAGTTTTCAAAACAGATATCAACATGCCAAATATTTTATCACATTCTCCTTATCATTATCTTGCAGAATGGAAAAAACCTCAAACAGATTACTCTGTTAGCAATTCATTACCATTTAGATGGATGCATAGACATGATAATTTCCAAAGCAAAACACTGAGTACTTCTTAGGAATGAGCTCAGAAATCTATTTTCAATCCATGGATTTATCAGAAGAAGTACAATACAATCAAAGTAGCTCTCCTATTCCATACGCTTCACTCTTTGAAGGAGGAATTTATGTAATGTTTCCCCTTTTAAACAAATCAAACCATGAAATACAACTGCAGAACAAGCAGGGTGGCTGTACCTTTGGGCAGATCATAGCCTTTTAAATCATTTTTAAGCAAACAGTACATACGTCAAAAATATATTCTTTTGGAACACTGGGACCTAGTTAATAATTAAAGCCATGATACTTAATTAAACCTGTAAATCATGCATGCTTTATTAGGAAGGACAAGTGGCATATGGTTAAGACCAATACATCAAACTCACAGACTGCTCACACCTTTGAGCCATATAAGCACACGTCTCCACAGCTAATCCATACCTCTGACACAAAACACAAATATACAAATTCCTAGTCATGTTTATTTTCATAATTACTACCTTAATATTCTAGATTAATCTCATATGACAATCATGTTAGACAATACATTGTGTTATCTAAGACAACATAAAAGTTGTGTCTGCATTCTGCAGTCTTCTCCATTCACAATTGGAGCTTTCATCATTTTCTACACCTCGTGAGACTGACAGCAAGCTTCATTTGCATCAGCAGAGATGAGTAAATGGTGCTAAACTGTTGAATCACACGCCTAAATTTGAAGCCACATAGGGAAAATAGGGCCAGTGCTCTTCAGCCTCTCCCTTTTTGGAATCAGATTCAAAAACGACCACACAGATAAGTTAGTGACATTCCACATACATTCCTGTTCCCACAGAAAAGCTAATTTTCTCCTTGCTAGAGAGCATTTTACTATTGACATTTGTGTGTTGTCATGGTGAGGAAGAAAACTGGAGATTTCAATTTAAGCTCCTGCAACTAATGCTACTGAGCTGCCTGTTATTTACATAAGCCAGGAAATTAGCTACCCAGCTATGGAAGCCTGAAACACCTGCCCCAGAAAGGGTTCACAGCCCTGCCTACCTTGCTCCCCCAATCCCTACCACCTCTTAACTTCCTTTCTGCAGCTTTGTTACTGACAACTGCCTGAGAACAGTCACCAGAGCACATAAGGGGCTTTTGATCAGGCCTGGCCTTTATAGAGCATGTTGCAGTTCACCAACAGGAGAGTGGATTTTTGGAATCAATAGTGACTTCTGTCTTCCTTACTTGCAATTCTCCTGTTTGCAATGTAAACTGCAAAAACAATAAATAAAAACAAATATTTTTTAAAAAGTGAGAAGAATTAATTATCATGGTTTTCAATGTCATGGAATACAAGACTTCGTGCTATGTCGTTAATTCTGAAAGAACTCAATTCTCTAAGACAATCTGACTGACCTCTGAGAACAAGCACCGGCACCAACACAAATGCATGGAATTGCTACAAATTATATGCTCAGAATCAAATGAGCACAACTGTGCACAAGTACCCTGATATTGTGATATTGTTCAATATACCAATAGCTTTCTATGATGAGTTTAAATATTTTGCTACAATCTGCCTTGGACAGAAGGGTGGCAGGATGAAAGATTTTGAGGAATAAGCAATTCAGAGCATAGTGCTGCTGTCCAGGCTACAAGTGACATTTACTCTCAGCTGTTGGGTCCTCATTATGCCCTGGGGATTCTTGGAGAGAGAAGCTGTCACCTCCTCCTCCATCCAACAGAGAGACATTTCTACTGAGAGTGATATTCATCTTGCTAGCAAACATGGCTGTGGTCAATCTGAAGCTCCTCAGACCAGCAGATGCATCATGCTTGTTCTGACATACTGCACCTCTTCTCCAGTAGTAGCATCTAGTAGCCTGTGTAGGGGTGTAGTCATGCTGCCCAAAGCATCTTAGCCACTTTAGACAGGAATGGTCATTTGAAAAGGCTATGTTAAAAACAGGGTAGGCTTTACCATCTCTAACACTGCTCTTTTCTGGCTGCTGTGAAGATAATCAAATGCACCTAGGCTGTAACCTTCTGGTATCAAAGAAAGTGACCCTCTGCCAGCATGCTCTCTCATGAAGAGCTCCTTAGGAGAGCTCCGTTCTTCCTGCGCTGTGACCTACACAGACCAGCCTTGTTGTGATACAAGCACACAAGGCTAAAGCACTACGCAGAGAATACTAAAGGAAATAATTTAAATATGACAAGGAATACAGAACAGAGGAAATTCTGATATATTTCTATGTGGAAGTAGCATTGTCAAGCAAGAGAGCGATTATCCTGGGAAGAGAGATCCACGTTAATTTTCTATTATATTTTAGTCAGTGAAAGAGATGCATTCAACCTCAGGTCAGCTTTCTTCTATAATCAAAGACAAACTCATTTAAAAATAAATAATCAAAAAGATAAAATGAATTATTCAACAACAATAGATTTTGTATGGTCTTGCTGAAGAGCCTAAATAATGAATGTCCATTTTCTTTTAGTAGAGATCTTCTAAATAATAATAATAATAGTCATAATAATGATAATACTATGAAGAATAATTATAGAGAGGTGCTGCCTTTTGGAGTAGCCTCTAATTAGGGCTACAGCCACTTTTTATTTAACCCCTCCCAAGATCCAAAAATTCAGAGCAGGAGACACTTGCTTTCTTTACTCCTTAAAGAACCGATGCATGGTGGATGCAACCTGCTCCATCTCAGAGAAGGTTGCTCATCATGTACTTCCATGGCTCACTGATCCACAAGGATAGCAAAGCAAGCTGCTTTTTCTGCTCTGAGACACATTTTAGTGGCTGACAGGAATCAATTAAACAATGCAGGAAGAGGAATAATCCAGCAAAACAAGGGCAAGTAAGAAGGGAATTGAAAGTTCAACCTTGATATGAAATGCCAGCACACTGTCTTTCTCCTTCTACTCACAATTCCCAAAACTATTATCATGCAGTTAATGACCTTGAAAATTGACAGTTGCAAATACAAACTGCAAGTAACAGTAATTAAAGAGATTTCACAGAGATTCTAATTACAGCAGCTATTCCATCTATAGTACAATAACAACTCAAAGTTTGTGTGGCAATGTCATGTTAGCTCATTAAAGGAGAGAGTAAAATAATCCAGAGGGACAACAACCACTGGGCTTTAGTTGGTTGATTTTATTCACCAGAGAAGGTATTTGTGATAATAGCATCCACCATTAACTGCTGCAATTGCTGTAGGGATCAGCTTATCAATTAGCAAACAGTAACTAGTGATTAGCACAACTAAATGGGGTGCACTGCTTGTCCCAATAAAATGCTATAGCGCTTCCTCAACCTGAGTGACCAGGGACCTCTCAGCCTTGCAGGGAGCTACCCTAGCCCAGGTCCCAGGTGAGGAGAAGGATACTCATGGTGCAGCCAGAGGAGTTGCTCAGGTGTCATTCCCGAGCCCTGCTCAACTTGGCAGTACTAGACTCCATCCTTTATATCCTTAGCAGACGCACAGGTGACTGCTATAGTCATCAGTCATCCTTATGAGGTGATTGTTCCAAAACCTCCAGGTGAGATCCATAGGAGTATCTGATCTTCGTATGGTCAAGCAAGAAGTGTTTTGCAAAGGTATTAGTCTGTTAGCAAGTTTGGTGGCATTGCAATTTTTAGTGAAGCAAGATCACTTTGCCTCCACAGAACTTCCCAGCTCCCTGTCCCCTGCTGGGAACAGTACCTAATGTTTCCCCATTGTATTTCTGCCATAGCAGCACAACTCATGCAAAGCAGCAGTTTCGTGGTTAACTTGCCCATCAGGCAACATTACTGTTTATTCAAGAGAAAGTCTTAATCTATCCATAAATGGGATTGGTCAGACTCCCTTTAGTCTTGAGTAGGTTATCCAAAAAGGGCTCTAGAAGCTATTTCTAAACACATTAAGGACCAGAAAATGATGGGAAATAGTAAAAGAGGGGAAAACGATGTCTGAACAATTTCACTCCTTTCTATATGGAGTGATTGGTGGCTAAGACACAGGGAGGACAGCAGGCATCAAATACATTCGTTGTCTACAAGTTGGATAAATACGCAGAATGTTTTGCAAATAGACTATTGGAGAAGGTGCAACAAATTCATGAGATACAGGTTGTATAACTGGATGATAGTATGGGAAGGAACTTGGCTGGGACTGGATTAGCTGCAGCCACTAATTACTGCTGTCCCTCAGGGATCACTGCTGAGACCAATATTGCTTAACATCTCCGTTAACAACCAGGACAATGGAACAGTTTGCACGCTCCGCAAGTTTGCAGATGACACCAAGTAACTGCAGGGAGAAATGCGTATGCTGAAAGGCTGCACTTCTGTTCGGAGGGACCTTGTCAAGCAGGAGAAATGGGCTAAAAGAATCAAGGGCGAATGCAAAGTCTTCCATCTGGGATGGAATAATCCCAGCAACAGTACAGGCTGGGGCCTGACTGGCAGAAAGCAGTTCTGCAGAAAAGGATTTGGGTCTTAATTGATAAGAAGTCAAACATGAGCGGAAAATAACAGTAGTGTTCTGGGCTGCCTCAGTAAGAGTAGAGCCAACAAGCCTAAAGAAGTCTTTTTTTTTTCTGGTTGTAGAGTCTCCATCCTTGGTTATGTTTAAAATTCAACTGGACAATGCCTTGTGGGGTTGGACTAGATTACCTCTGAGGTCACTTCCAACCTTAAGCATTCTATGATTTTATGATTGTGCAACCTGATATAATCTGACCAGCTTTGAGCAGGGCACTGAACTAAGTGATCTCCAGAGGTCCCTCCCAACATCAATCATTCCAGTTCCTCGATACACCTTTTCTCTCATCTGGCCTTATTTTGTACCACATGAACAATTCCACACAAGAAAAAACCAAATAATCTCCTTTAAATGGAAAAAAAAAAGTGTTCTCACAACAGATTGGATCAGTGCTCATCTTACCTTCTGTATATTGTGTGAACATATTTCCTGCTTGGTGACAAATTTTGTTGCTTTCAAAAAAAATCCTTTCAAAAAAATCCTTTTTTTTCCCCTTTAACCTATATATGCATGATAAAGAAAAACATGCACTCACTAATGTCATTTTAGGTAACTAGCATTTCTATACTGCCATTTGTAGCCAGGTAAGTTTACTAGAATTCTAAGTCCTTAACAGAATAGCTGCGGTACAAAAAGAAAATACTGCCTTGACATTTTTTAAGCAAAAATCATAATTCAGTATGATTTTTGCTTACAATCTCACCTTTCAGGAACACTGTATACAAGTCATCCAAAACACTGTTTCACGTTCTTCTGAGGGGAACTTAATTGCACTTAAGATTCCTTAAGCAAAATCTAACAGCTTTGTTGTTTTTTTTCCTGCACTGATGAAAATTGTTGCATGTTATTCAAAGACATCCCAGAAGAAAACACATAAGAAGTACAATTTTTCTCAAAGAACTAGAGTTGATTGCAATATGGTCTTCCATCGCTCCCCTTACATTTAAGGCTCTAAAAGGGCAGCCATGCATCACCTGCTTATAACCAATCAATCCATGCTGCTTGGAAGCTTAAGTTATATGGGAAATAAAATGAACACCAGCTGTGCAGAAAAGATGATACAACACAGTATCAGGTGTTATTGTAAAGACAGATTTACAACAGTAAACATCCCTAGGCAACAAGAAACTTCTTCCTTGGTCTTAACGGTTTTGAAAGTTTGACTCTATACAAGAACTAGTGAAGCAGCATGTTAAGATCCACAGTTCAGAAAATGGGCAAATACAGGTGTCCTTATTTATCAATGACTATTTAAATAAAGTGACAATAGCAACCTGCTCCTGATTCAAGTCCAAGTAGACCGAAATAATCATTGTTATAAAACAAGGAGAGAAAATGATGAAGAGTGACTCATTGCTGCAGGTAAGTTATGTCACAAAACTTGAGCCACATTTAAGCACTTGATTTCATTACTACTAAGACAAAGTTTAGTGAGAGTGGGGTTAATAAGGTTTCCAAAGGACAATTGTTTGAATTCAAATGTTCCCATTTCAATCAGGCAAAGGCAAAATTACAGAGTAACTTACTTTAAAGCAGGCTTTGTTCACTTGGACTTGATTTTGAAGCCAGTTCTAATAATTGAAATGAGTTTTAATTACTGGGAAGTAACATCTGATACAATCAACTGTTGCACATCCAGTATATAACTTTACCACTTTCTGGACAGCAACTTAAAAAAAAATAATAAAAAAAATTAGGAGCCCTTGAGCAGGAGGGAAGAATTCATCAACACTAAACCTATAATATTTCCTCCCTAAGTCTGCAGTCTTGCCTGCCTCAGCAACTGTAGCATCTACTATGTTCCATATACCAACTAAAGTTTTTGTCATAGAGATGCACACAGTACCAGGAGTTAGCCTACTTAAATTTATCAGAGAATTCATATTTAGAAAAGGAAACGCAAACTCAGAATCAGCTTTCAAAACAAGTGACTGACAGTAGATGAGAGAAGCAAGTCAGAGAGGCAAACCACTAAGCTTCGGCTATCCTCAGCAGAGGAGCTCGCCCAGGCTCTTTGTGTGCGTGTATGTGTGTGTGTATACATGTACATATATATACATACACATATATGTGTATAAACACACATATGTATATACACATGCACACACACGTGTGTGTGTGTGTAGCACTGCCCTCTGCTGGCCTGAGCTCAGTGTGCAAAGGTCCTCTTTCAGGACATATACTGCCTATCATCTATGAATAATTTTTAAGGAATGCTGGACAGCCTCTGTTGGTGTCTGTATCAATTCTTGTTACTTGCTGATCTAATAAGAGGTGTCTGCTTCAATTCAGTAATCAAAGTTTCCGCAGAATCTGATCTTAAGGGTTGGAGTTCCTCTGCCATCTTCACCCCTACCGACCGATACACGTGGCAGGACAAGGCAAAGTCACACCAACCTGGGGCTTACAGGTTATCACATATCTATCCACCCAGTGGTATGCGCAGCTCTTACCCTTTTATGTTGTATTAATGGATACGCATTCATCTTCTTAGCCACCGAAAAGAATGTAAACCAAATACAAGGTGAGGAGGAAAGGAGAGAAAAACAGAAAGAGGAAAAGATACCAGTTAGCACTCTCAGGTCACCTTGCTTGCACATAAACTGCCCTCCACTGGCTCTTTTAGTGAGTGCTGCCTTTAAGTTTGAACATGGATAAAAAAATGAGTAAGAGTTGGAGAAGGGTTAAAAACCATCAAGGACAGAAGAAATGGTTTAAATCTGAATGTTTCCCTGCCTCCATTCCTAGGCTAAACACACTGTTTTAAACGATCAGCTCAATAGTAAGGAAAAAAAAAGGAAGAACTAGAAATCCCTTTCAGATGGCTGGGAAGGAGAGGGGAACCACACATACAGGGATGCAGAGGATTTTTAAGTTTTGCAGTACAATGCAATAGTACAATGCAGAATTGACCTCCCCAGTTCAATAAGGTTATCTGTATGCATGTAGGTCCTTTAGGATGCTTCCTTAGTAGTCTAAGTCATGTTTTTGGTACTGAATAGTCATAACGTATGATTAATTAAAAAAAATAAAGCAGATTTGAGGGTTTTTGCAGGCAGTGGAGAGAGGTTTTTTTTTTTTTAATATACTGACCTAAAGCCCAGTATGACACAGTTTCCAAAGGTGGAGAAGTACTGTAGATTGCATGGATATACATGAGGTGAATCATCAGCTCTGCCAGCAACCACCAAAAGAAGATGCGAATCACGCCCATGATTAAAATTCCAAAATTTGTCTTCAAACTGAAGGTTTCTTGCCTCCTCATCTAAAAGAAATCAAAAGAAGTTATATGATACATAAATGATGAACTGATTTTCTCAATCATCTTGAGATTATTTTTCATTTCATGTTATTTATTACTATCAAGAGAAAATTTTGACTACAACATTTCAAAATTCTTGACATACCCTATTTTACAATAGAGTCTAGCTTCTACTTTCTGAAATTCAGAAAGAAGGAGAAACCAGCAGGAAGTAGAAAGCTGAGTGGTAACCAGAACCAAACCTAAGTCTCCAGTCAATACCACAAGACCAGATGTGTTATTTACAACCAGTAAATTCCACTTGCACTTGTTGAAGCTCTTTTCCATACTTCCAGATTGCATTCCATTCTCCTTCAACTGCTAATTATCTGTGCAGCCGATCCAGTGATAACACAGTGGTATCCACCAGAAAGGTGTAGTTTCCATGCTCAGCACCCCTGTGCCGAGGACCCTGAATATTGGTACGTCACACTTTTCACCTGCCAGAGGGTCTACGCATTGCTCAGCTAGTGCACATTGCTCAGTGTTTTCCATGTCCCTTCCAACCTTAATGATTCCATGATAAATTATCTATAAAAGTGGTAGTATGTAACTGCCTATCTATCTGCATAGGAGGCTTAGAAGCAAAACATGTAGCTATTGCACATTTTCTCCATATAGCTGTTATTCTTTCGTAGGTTTTGATGACATTCCCAACACCATAGAAATTACACTAAGAACAAACTGAAAGCCGGCTAGCTCAGCAAAAACACTCTTCCTGACAAGTCATTAATTTTCAGACAAAGTACTTTCCCTTCAGACTCCTATAAAAACCTCCTATAATTAAAAAGTCTTGAATGAGCAGTAATATTATAAAGCAACAAAAAAAAAAATCAACAGACAAGAAATTGACTTTTTGGGTCATGCGTTTGGGAATTGCTTTGGGTTAGCAAACTGTTCAAGAGCTATGCTTAGCTAGTGTGGAAGAACTAATTCAAGAGCTATGCATATACACGAATGAAAAGAAACAAGAAAGAAAGCTACTAACATCTTACTTGAACATGTTTTGTACTAAAAGACAATCAGACATCCTCTCCTAAGGAAGATTTTAGAACAAAGCCCAATGAGAGCAATTCAGCTGCTTGCAATGAACTCTGAAATAAAGGTAAGAAATACTAGGTCTTACAAACATGGCCCCTTTAAAAAAAAAAAAATAGCTCACTAAAGCAGATTCAGTCCTATCTAATTCTGCATCATGAGCACAAAATATAGGTGGATTATTTCAGTAACTGAGGACTCCAAAAGCCTTATTGTGCTTGACATCACAGATGACATGCAGCGTTTTATACAGTTTGGTGTGTGTCCTTGTTCACACACTCATTGGACACTCCTCCAACAGGAGTACTTCACAGCAGCTGAAGCCCTTTCCTCCAGCTGTAGTATATAGGCTGTGACATCTCATGCAAGAGAAAGCCCTATCCTTCCTTCGCACACACTCACAAACATCCCAAATGTTTTGGGGAACCCTTAAGGAGAAGTAGCAACTCTGCTGCAATATCTGGAAGGGTACTTGTTCAAACTGCCCAAGCAGCCTATAGAACAGACAGAAAAGTCAAAACAGGCCATCAAGTTCCTCTGAAGAAAGTGGTAAAATCCCAGTGACCATGCAAGGCAAGCTATGCACCAAAGTAACATCTCAGGCCTGAGGACAGAGGACCAGGGTGCACTGATCATTAATCATTCTCAAGTGTTGCAGAACCAATCTGTTGTAGAAAAGGACAAGTGCTATTAACCTTGATAGAATCCAGACATGATAAAGTACAGGAATTAAAGTCATGACTGTCTCAACATCTATAGATAATGAAAAAAAGTTAAAAGAAACTATAGCTGTGAAGGAGAAAAACATTTCCACAGCAGTCCTACCAACCTACCTATCTACCCAGTGGAAAAAAAAAAAAAAAAAAACCACTTGTTCTTAAAACATCTCAAACTTGCACCAGCTGCATTGGATTACTACTTGAAAACAGTAAAACAGTTTTTTTTTTTTTCCCCCTGGAGAACTGCCAAGGTCAGTGAAACCTATGTGATGTGTTCAACAAATGCCAATTAAGTCCAACAGGAAGAAAAACAAACAAAAACATACAGATAAAAGGTTTACAGCTGATTAGTTTTTCAAGATGCACCTCAAATTCTTATGCTGCCCACTATGCAAACAAATTTGCATACCTTTCTTAACATTCTCTCTGTGAAGACAGTAAAATATAACCAAGTAGCTTAATGAAGAGAGAAGATTTTTTTGCCTAGATATCTAGTAATTTGTACATGCATCTCTTATGGCATGCCAAAACTCCTACTTGTGTTTGTACTTCTACTCACTCAGATCAAACCTAAAGATAAAGGTTTCACATGTAAAATCAAAGACAGATGAAAACCTATGAAGCAGGGGCCAGACTTCAATTGGCCAGCAAAGATACATAAAAATTAGCAAACCCACCCGTCTGCAGGAACAAAAGTTGATGTACTGTAGGAGAGCTAGAATGCCATTAGCACTCTTCATTTGCACTATTCACTTGAAGACTTTGTATGCAAATCTGTCCTATCTAGATAACTTTTTTGCAGACTAGCATTTAATTTTAGCTATCTTCACAACAAGGAGTCAAAATTTTGATGAGAACCTCTATGCACCACTTCTACCCAAAAACTTAATGAAATGTCATTTTTTTCATTTCTGCAGAGAAAAAAAAAAATACAGCCAGCACTATGGTTTTAAGCTCTTTGGTATGATATTAAACTCTTTGGTATGATATTAAACTCTTTGAACAATTTTCTGTTTTCCATTTTCTGTAACTGCTCTCCAGAGTGCAGAAAATCAACACTCTTCTCAGTCCCAGCTTCAGTTTAGTGGCCCTGCAGTTCTAATTCTTCTTCTGCAATAAATACACTTGTGCTGAACACTTTGGGCATACTGCTGAAAGCAGCTGTCGCAGAAACCATTCCTTCTCTATCCTCAGCTGCCAAGGCAGTTACCTTCCTCTCATGGAGTAACTCTGAAAAATGCACTTAAAGAAAAATATATTAAATAATGCTATTGACTAGTTTCTTCGTGGTGTTTGCTTTATGACTTTCACCTGAATAGATCTAGGCATATTTAAAGGAGAACATTTCAGACATACGCACCCCATCCTTCTTTATGTTAGTCTCACACCAAGAATACAGACTGCATTTATAGGGTAAGATGGGCCATGTTCAGATAATCAAAATGCCAGATAATCGAAGTTTTATTTCGAGATCCTACACACAATTTTTCCTACCAAATGTGTCTAGTCCATTTTCTACTCCAGCTCTTACATAGCTGTTCTGCAACTGAGAAGCTCCTCTCTCTCCATCAGAGGTATAGGAATATAGGTAGAATTTAATACATGTTATAACTATAAATAGTACTATATGGTTTCCTCAGTTTACATGCTAGTCAATATAAAGTCTTATTCATTTTTACATTTTTTATTCCCATTTCCTTCAGTTATGTTCTTTGTCTGAAAGAGGTTTAAAGATGCACAGATGACTGGCTCATTCTCAGCAAAGCCTGGAAGATGGCTTATTGCTCAATTCTGTCAGCCTTCCAGATGGTTTTGCTTATTTGACTCATCTCCCTTAATGACATCCCACTGGCAGCAAGCACTTTAAGAAAACAAATTTCTTTCAAGTGAAGAAAGATCACTTGACTCTGCCCCCTTAATTCATACAACAACTCTGTCAGTCATATCTCAATAAGCATCTCGGCACCTCTGGTTCCTATTCTACAGCCTCCAGGCTCATTTAAGAGCTCATGCCGAGATATTCAAAGCTACACAGACTTGGACACCTGCCTGCTAGTAAACCTAAAGGAAAATGAGCATGCAAATTCATTAGTCAGACTCAAAATTTCAGTGTTTATTTAGGGACATACCTTGCCTCTTCTATTTTACTTGTATACAAATCAAAAAAGCTTGCACTCCTCTAGTGGAGAAATCTGATGTTCTCCACTTCAGCAGAAAGGAAGCAGAGCTGATCTCTCCAGGCTGACTTAGCTACAAGAACATAATTTCAGTAGCTCTTACAAAAGCACAGCCCCACTGCTGAAAGTACCTGACATTCATAAGGTAACTCCATAGCATCTGAATAAGCCTTTATTCCATTAGGGCTAGCCATAAACCTCAAATATTTTATTTTATACCAAATTGTGCAAGAAAATAAGGAAAGCAATAAATAAAGCATTAAAATTTTTCTATCCCTTCATTCTGTGAGACATGAAAAAGGGGCCTGCAAAGGGCTAGAAAAAATAACATCCAGTAAGACAGAGGAGCCTTTTGCATTTAAAGTGACAAGTGCTATTGAAAGCTCAGCTTTCAGGAGTCTGAAGAAAGGACCCAAGGAACCAATAGGCTGCTTTCAGTTTGAAGTTACCCAAGCACTAGACAAAAAGGCTATTTTGACATTTTTCTTTAATTGACTAAATATACACTCATAATTAGTTACCAGTCTTATATGAATGCAATATTACTCTATAGCTGATATATAAAAATGGACACATAAAACTGGTTTCCAAGTATAGCCCTCCTTTTTTTCACACAAACTTCAGCATGTGACTAGACAGCGAAGATGAATATATAAAAAAAGTCAGTCAAGCACAGATGCACTGAAAATTATCATCTTCATGGTCTTAAAGATACTGTTACCTGCTTACTAAACTCATCAAAGTTCATAAGGGGTCCGTTGTGGAACACAGGATAATAAAACACATATGCCAGCATCCACAGAAATGAATGGGATGATTTCTGGGTAGATCCATGCCAGCAATATTCTAGGCTGAAGCTAGTGTAGAAGAGGCAACGAATAGACAGGGTAAACAGAAGCAGGTAATACTCATTTTCAGTGTCATACCATTTTCTCTGCAAGACAAAACAAAAACAGATCAAGGTGTGCAAAATTGTATTTTAAATATAGGTGGTAGCAATCATGATTCTAACTTTAATGATAACCAACACCATCAAAAGGTAACTAAAGATAAAGAAGATATGAACAACTCTTCAAACGCCACTAATGTTTGCAGAATAAGCACTGGATGTTGACAGAGTAAAGGCCTCTAGAGCTGCTGTAAAAAGCATACAGAACACACACACACACACACACACACAAAAAAATATCAGCAAACTGAGTTTGACTGGTTAAATTTGTATTGCAGTGGTCTTAAGGTCCTTTCAATCTGTCAGGGAGACAAAAACCTGTCTACACAACACGAAAAAAAATCCCTAGCTCTCTCCCCTGCCAAAGGAAAACAAAAAAATAAAGATCATGACTAAACCATATAGCATGTTCCCATTTTTTTCTTAGTCTACATAAATGAAAAATGTTTTATTTTGGGATTTTTTGAGTTTTTTGTTTGTTTGGTTTTTTATACAGACAAGTAAGATTTTCTCCAAAACCTGTATTGCCCAGGAAAAAAAGAAAAAAAAAAATGTTTTACACAAATCAGTTGCAAGTGAAAAATTTGTTTGGTATAAATCAAAATGTTAGAAGAAGTCTTCATCTTCATGCAGTAAGCTGCACTCACAAACAAAGCACCGTCAGGCTTGACCAAGCAACTTCTGGATATGAATCCAAAAATCAAACACATTAAATTGGTATGATTACAACTCTAATGAAGTAGAAAGGCATTTACTACAGCATTAGCAAACTGTTTAACACACCCCGTCTCCATGGGATGACATTTAAACACTAAGGCACGTAATTTCATCACAAGGCACTGATCAGTGGGATTGAGAGTAATGTCCACTGCTCCTCATGAATTACAATTAAATGCTGTCCTACTGAAATACATTTTTTTCAAATAGTTTTAAATGCTTCTTGCACACCCAAACAGCAAAAGGAAGGAGATAGCTGTGTGTTCATATTCAAACCATAATATGAAAAACAAACAAACAAACTATGTATATTACAGATTACACACACACACACACACATATACACATATATCTGTCTTTGAGCTTCTCAGGTGACTTTTCCTTTTCTTCTTCAAATGGGGAATATATTACAGTCCAGTTTTAAATGGACAAAATAAGAGAAGGGACTAGACATGTTGCCTCAGTGCAGACTGACAAGAAATGTCTGTATTTTCCCTACAGTTATTCCTTGGAACCTACTCTTTTCCCTGCTTTTCCCTTTTCCTAACTTTCTGTGGGGGGGACATGGAGGAACCCTGGTTTTAATGCAAAAGAAGCGACTGCTGTAGATGTTTCTCAGTCATCCAATTCACTAATGAACAACCCATTTGTCATTTTAAAATCCTGCAGGATAAACTGTATCAAAACAGAACAAGGCAATAACAAATGCAAATAGAGATACAAACAGTAGCTTTAATTTAAGGTAGTCAAGACTGCAAGAAAAGATTCAGCAGGCTAGCATAACTTTCATCTAATCATGTCATCAGTTATCTAAAGACTACAAAAGCAGCTAAAATGGTTGCCCTCTCTCTTCTCTGTTACCTCAACCACATGCCTCTGCAGGAAAAAAAGCACTACAAATCTGGTTACACAATATTTTAGCAAGCTATGCCTCAATCCTTAACTTCTTGAGGTACATTTGAATCCATAAGGCAGAGACCACTAGAGGGAGGACTCACCAAGCTGATTAACAACCTGTACCTCTGCTTTTAGAATCTCTCAGTGCAGGGCTTACAGTAGTTAAACACTCAAAGACTTTCTGAGCCAACCTCTGCTCAACTGAAGCAATAGTTTTGCAAAAAGATAAATCCAGTAATATCAAAAAATGCCATAAACAATTTCTACACATAATTCAGACTACTGAACTTACCTTTGCTTCTTCTACAGCTGGTATGCGTAAAGTGGATAACAGGGCAAGAGAGCAGATCCATGTCAGAACTGGCATCTTAAATTGAGCCACAGCAAATGAAGTAACTGCATGTAGGAAAATCACTGCCAAGCCCTTAATTCCCAAGAGAAACCAGCAAGCCACCATTCCATATACCATCAGACACCAAGGTTTATACTGCAAGCAAAGAAGAAAGAATTACCAACTATTACTTCAACTATTTCAAACATTAAAAACCCTCACACACTTAAAAATTAGACTGTTATATATGTGCCTTATAGCAAGCAAAAAGACACATAAGTAAAATCGGCTAGGAAATTACACAAAGAGATAACTCTACCCCTAAAGAAATCACTGCTGCTATCTTTTAATGACCTCACCACTAGGTATGAAACATACAGACTCCCTGAAGCTCTTCAGTGAGGATTCCAATTCCTCCTTTCATTCTCTGAGCTAGAAAAGTTTATTTTTGTGACAGCCTTTCAGAGGACACCACAAAATTGAATCACTATCAGTTTGGCTCAGATATTATCAGTTGTTACACAGTATTTAACTTGAATAAGGTGTCTTTTCCAGCACCCCTTATCAACTTGCCTCCGTTTCTGACAGGGCAGGACATCTAACCGTAATGGTCTTTCCTGGGCATTAGTGTGTGGCTTCACAGGAAAAGTGGAAGACAGATCCTCAAGATCACAGTAGGATTGCCTTACGCCCCCTCACATATGTGTATCAACAAGAGGACAGCACTGAATGGAGATGAAAGAGTTACTTGTAGCTGCTATGTTTGTGCCTCAATTAATTCAAGGCTTTCTACAGAAAGCATTTCCACACAATTCATACAGAGGCCTCCCTCACTTGACCATATAAAACTGATTAAGTTTCAGTGTTCTTATAGGGGGCATCCAGTTTTCCCTCATTCTGTATAAATGACACTACTAAGAACTCTTGACTCTACAAGCTACACACCCCAGTACTCCAAAAAGAGCAAGGCACAAATAATATGCTGACTAGCTAAAGCAAAGGTAGCAAATCAGTTGATAAGTGGAAATGAAAGCTGCCCTGATAACCTGTTCTACTGGAAGGCTGAGTTGGGCTGGAGATGTAGCTGGACCCTAGTACAGCCATGAGGTCTGAAGATACTGAAGCCCGCACATACCTGTGCAAAAACCGCTCTCATTTCCATGCAGAGCCAAACACTGAGGATGTTTAAATTAAACAGCTCTTACTCTTAAACTGTTTCTGTACCAAAAAGAGGCCTGAAAGCCAACCTTAAGCTACTTATGAGTTACCAAGAGCCAAACATCAGCTTGCAATGCTACAGTCACAAAAGCTCTGGGATTTATTTGGCAGATAACAATCTACTCAAAAAGAGCTACAAGGGACTTCACAGGCTTATGTGATTATTTCCCATATTAGGAACAGCTACTGTTCCAGCTACCAGACTCTGGGGATAAAGTTAGCCCTAAAATGTGGGTGGTGCTTCCAAGAGCCAGCAGAAAGCCTCAACACAGGTTCTTCAGAAAGCTGTTTCTCTGAGGAAAAAGGTTGCATACAATTACACTACAGAGAATTGCCAATGCCATGACACAGACAAAACGGATTTCCAGCAAGACACAAGAGGATATTTGTTCTGGAACATTAGTAGCCGCTAAAGATGTTGAAACTTTTCAGTATCCTCTGAAATACACCGAGCCATATAGGGTAAGGGATGAGCTACAGCCCATTTTGCCGCCACAAAACTCAAGGCCTGTTCTGTCTTGATAAAAAAAAATTACTGCGCACGTGCGAGCGCTCTCTCTCTCTCTCTCTCTCTCTCTCTCTCTCATTTTACTTGTCCTTTTCAAAGCTAATCACAATGCTTTATGACTTTTCTTCTTTTTAATCTACAAGAAATAGTGCTTTTAATTCTGCTTTCCACGCATAAAACAAAAAACACTGAAATGCTAAAATCAAGCTAGCAACAGAAGTAAACATAATGATATTACGTATACTACTATGAAGAAATCTCCTCAGGGACCTCCAGTACACATCCCGTGAACTCTAACTCCTCACAGTCGTATCTCCATTTCAACTGAGCCATTGTATTTATGGATTTTTAATTCTTTACTAAAAATATAGAAACTGGTATCAAACCACCACACTAATGTCAAAGAATAAATATTTAGTATGCTTTTAGAGGGGTGGCATCCTAAAACTTAAGAATGGATTTAAGAAATAGAACTGGTCAGTAAATGAAAGCAGCCAACAACTACCACCACTACTAAAAACATTTATTCTGTTACATATGAATGTAAAATGAACAAATCTCAGACTAAAGTTCTATATAACTTCACTTAGCTCTCTCCCTTTATACTATAAACCCAGAAGATGATTTCTGACAGGAATGTTTTAAACTTAAATGGTGAAATTAAACACCTGGAACAATGTCCAGTGTCATATATCAGGCAATCTTTTAAACAGGCAGAGGTGCCAGACCAACTGCACAACCAAATACTGTGCTATTCAGATAACGCAGGTCAGCAAAAAAGTCCTTTCAACAGTTAGTCAGAAACAGGGCACTTGCACTACACTGAAAATCTCAGTGTACATGGCTCTATACTTAACCAGAGCCCCCCAAACCAAAATACTTTCATTACCTATTGTATATTGATAGTACATGCAGAGGAAAGAGTCACACAACTTAAAGGAAATTTTCTTTAGGGTTTCTAGGCAAAGAAATGCTACTTTGTCATGAATTACATAGGAATGTTTTAAAAAAATTCAAATTCTTCAAAGAATAATATTTTTAGTATATCACAGCAAAGCATTTTTTCAAGTTTAATGTGTTCAACTGTAGACCCAATGCAACCAATCTCTTCGCTTTCCATATCACTACAAATCTATTCAAATAATGTATTCTACAGGACTTGGTTTTTATCAGCCTGCAGTCTAAATGCCTGAGTTTCAATTCCTACAGTTAATTAAAACAAAAGAAAACTCACAGCTGCAAAATAAATGTATATGTACCTTTTCCAGAAAGAGTCGGGACATTTGTGATACCAGTAGATGACCAACCAGAAGCCACAGGATATGTTCCCTTCCCCAGTCTATCCAGTAACTCCACTCAAAATCCAGGGAATCCTAGTGCAAAGTTAATTAGAAGATATGAATGTCTAATCATAAAAAGATATTCTTAAAAGACAATGAAATGTCTTAATAGAATAGTATATCTGTTATCCGATACCACAAAAGACAATAGGTATAGAATTTTATTGCTTAAGCAGTCACATCTCAATCACAGTGATGAGCTCCAAGAACTCCATTTTGTCTTCTAATTATGTAAAAATCATAGAAATATTCTTATTTCTGGGAATTCTATGAATTTCTATGAATTTAATAGCACATTGCATAAGCCTAAAGACAGACTTCTGTCAGGTCAGCTTGGCAAGTTGATCAATACTGCAAAAATGTTCTAATCAGAAGGCACAGAGGTAAACACACGTACACAGGCACACACATTCTCCTACAGTGGGAAGCAAACTAGTGAACACAGAGATGGAAAAAGATTCCCACCTCTAAATGCTTCCCATTCAAGCCTACTTGTTTTTGTTCAGTCAGAAACTTTTAGGAGGCCTCTAGGAACTGCACGTGTTCTGAACCAGGGTCACTGGGATTCAGTGACCAGCAGGGCAATCAGTTGTGCCAAACCGTCTTCAGGCAGACCCTTTATGTAAGCATTTGCACTCCAGTCCTGTTCCACCCTCAACAAGCTCATTAGTCAAACAGAGATGGATAGAGGGAAAAAAATAGTGTTTTTGTTTGTTTGTTTTAAGAGAAAAAGGGAAAACAAAAAATTGCAACTGCACCTAAATTACTCCTGGGATTACCCAGCTATGCACTTCAATTACTTAGAGATCAATGTGCAGCATTACCTAAATTCAAGTCAGTTATCCTGACACTCTTTCAGCACTTAGGCAATTTAACTTCTTAAAAAATCAACTAATGAAAGTTTCACATTCATTGCCAAAACTTTCCCAAATTACATATATTACCTTGCTCCTAGCCTGAGGTCTCAGATTAATCACAATAAAATAACTTGTTTTTGAAAGAAAAAAACAGAGTTAATGCTTGGAAACATGGCCTAACTACAAAACCTATGTTCTACTCTGCTCAGACAAACAACTACATATTCAAAAGTTCACTGAAGAATAATATG
>VZSG01000179.1:357459-387036 GCA_013398315.1 Nothoprocta pentlandii | reverse complement strand
GCACCCCAGGATCCCGTTGGGACCAGGGCACACTGCTGCCTCATGGTCACCTTGTCATCCACCATGACGCCCAGGTCCCTCTCTGCGGGGCTGCTCTCCGCTCCATCTGGAGTGAAAGACAACGTAACACAGTGACATGAGTGACTTCTGATTTTGCAGTAATCGTATGATAACTTTAGAAATGAACAGGCTTGAAAAGCCAAATAGGAAAGTATGTGGGTTTGGAAATGCAGCTGCTGGCAGTAACAACATAGAAGCCATCTCAACCTGCATTTTCAAAACAGGAGGAGTTGCCCTCCTCTTTGTACTTCAAATATATTTAATGAACACCACAGCACTTACTGTTAAAATCATTTTTACTTTCCAGCCTAAAATGTGCTGGCCAATCTATATTTGTCTGTTCTTGCATCATGTCAAATCTTTTCCCTCTTTGTAGTTGACATCTTTGATGTGTGTACAGTGGGAATGTTTCATATCCTTTTAGATGTCATCTTGCTAGATATTGCATAAGTTCCTCTTATAAAATAAGATTTCAGCTCCCCTGATCACCTTAAGAGTATTTCTTTGCATGTTCAAATTCATCTTTCTTGATTCTTAAGAGATAGACTTGTCTGTAATATTCCAAAATGAGGTCTCACGAGTGCCTTGTACAGCACATTAAGTTTTCCTTGTCTGAACCAGAAATATATCTCCTCATGTCTCCCAAAATCACATTTGTCTTTGTCAGGGCCACGTGATGGTCTAAAATCATTCTGACTGATGCTTCTAAATTTTATTTCCAACTTTCTTATCCGATGTATGACTCACACCTTCAGGCCACAGCATCAATCATGCTAGCCCCTAAACACATGATACTTACTATATTTGCATTATTGAATTGCTGCGAGGCTTAAGGTCAGGTATATTTTCCTCTGTGATGTCCTAATCCTCTTCCCCGTCGACAGTAATTCCCATTTTTGCCATCAGCCGGTTAATCAGTACCTTCCCTAAACACCTGTAACGGTGCCTGCATAACAAGCAGACCACACTGTTGAATTCAGCAAATGTTCCCACAATGTTGTGGAAGAGTTATGGCCGCTAAGGGTCAGTAGTGCTTACATTTTGCTGTAGTTTTGTGGTTTCACTGTGATAGCTAAAGTTGCTACAGACAAAAAGCCCTCTAGATGGCTGCATAATACACACAGTATGCAATGCAAAAGTGGCATTGCAGGTTTAAAATGGAAGGAGGCCTAACAAGCTGCATCGGTTACATCAGGTTACATCTAAAATGACATCTTTGTAATTAGTTTTGTGGTGACATCCAGGAGTCCATGGGTTCCTGTGACTGTGTAAGTGGCTATTCTTTCACAAGGTTCACTGACAAGCTAATTGAGCAAGAACACTGACAAACTCTGACAATGGTCCCATCTGGGAGAATTTGCTTTTAAATTACATGGTGGGGAGGAAGTTCACCCGTATTCAGTGGATTTTATGTGGCAAAATGTGACAAGAATCCCAATGAATGACTTTACAAGACTGGATGTTAACTAAGGTGTTGAACATAGCTGGCATGAGCTAGGTATCTACACAGCCCTCACAGCTTTAAGTGGCATGGATGAGAAGAGAAACCTGCTATTGCCACGGTGAATGACTATGAAAAAGCAACCCTGAAGAAATGGTATCAGAAAGTTCCACTTCTAGTCTGATCAACAAGGATTCAAGGAGCTTTTAAAATGTTTCTTGACATCCTGGCGCCTGTGCAAGCCTGCCTGGCAGCCTGTGCCAGGCACCCTGAATGTTATGAAAAGCTTTGTTTGATGCTTGTAGCCTTGAGTCAGGTTTCTCTGAAGCCAAAATGCAGCAAACCAGTCTGGACAGAAGCATGACTTGTGTTGGTGGAGGTGCTTCTCTGGGGCACGGGGAAGACAAATGCGGAGCATCTTGAGCATGGCAACAGGGAGGAGAGGCAGCAGCTTGCAGAAGAGATTCCTGTATGGCTACTGAGAGCCAGCAGGAAGGCTTACAGGAAAGAACATCCATCTTTAGCAGAAGCTTAGATCATTTTTTTTCCTAACCTTCTTTTTTTTTCTGGAATTGCTATAGCATTTGTTCAGTGCCTGATACTGATGAAGTTTAATTTGTTGAACCTGGGTTTATGAACAGTTTAAACCTTATCTGTACTCTTTTTTTTTTTTTCAGAGCATAGAGGTGTCACATAGGTATACAATTTCTGACTGTCAAAGCCCTAGCATAAATTAAATTACACAGGGGAAAAGGAAGTGCTCCTGCTGGCATACTTCTTTTCCTTTCAAATAATTGGCTTAAATTAATAAGCTGCATAGTAGTATGATTGATATATTGGTAAAGCTTTTTCAAGTAGACAAGGACTTTAGGAATAGTATTTGAACGAGAGCAGAAATTGCCAGTAGCTTTCCTGGTCATAGCCAAACATTTTACTTTGATTTTTTGAAGAGTCTTCCAGAGTAAGCTCTCAGAAAGGTATTCATCTGAATGTCATTTCCACATTATTTTATTACTTTCCAAGGATTTCTATGTAGTTGCCCACATGAGAAATGCAGTTTGCATAATGTACAGTTGACTGTTAAGCTGTGTAGTTAGGTGAAAGCTTCATAGTGTGTGGGAACCTCAGTGACTTCAAATTTGCTTAAACTTGGAGCTTTCTATATTGGTTTCTAAATATGAAGTTCAAATGCTGTTTGAGAGACAGCTTCACTCTCTGATGTGACCAAACTATAGACATGATCATTAGAGACTTACGTAAATGACTTCCAGAATTAAAAACAGAGGACAGAGGTAGCAGAAAGCCTTTCAAAAGACCTTATTACAGACTTGTTGTGCAAGTTCCTCAGAGCTGCAGAACTCCTGATTTCTTTGGCTTCTTCATGGCCACAGCGAGAGGGCAGAGCAGGGGAGTAAAAGATGGGGAGGAGGAGGAGCAAAGCATTCTGTACCTGAAAGAGTAAAACTGTATTTAAATAAATTCCCCCTGGAGAACCACAAAGCTGTGCCCTAGAACTTTCCCTTACAGGTTTAGATACCACAGCACTGGACCGAGCCTCTCGTGTTCACTCATTCACCCTCTGTGTATCATACAGCAAGGCCCTGTGCATGTAGCACCTCAGTGATGGGACACAGTCAGCATCCACTTCAAGTCTACTTACTAGAAGTTCAGCAGCATAGAGCATTAGCTCTCTATGCTCAGAAGAAATGGCAAGTGTGACAAGAAATCTCCACATAGCAAAACAGCAATATTTAAAATGGGGAAAGTCAATAATATAAAAGGTGTGGTATTTATAAAAAGAGCCAAGTAAGTCTTCCAATAACCGAGTCAAATATGACACTGTTGAGGTTAATGTGGACCCTCCCTCCAGAGATCCCAAGCATGGAGCTATGAATTCCAGGGTGAAAACATGTAAATTTGCCCTTCTTGTCTTGTTTTGCTTGGCTTACTGAGCAGCAAATACTACATTCTGTCACATCTTTACAAGTTCACCTCTGTTGTGCCGCCGAGCCCCCAGCTTGGCCCTCTGTGAGCTGCTAAGAGCATTTTTCCTATCACTTCTAGGTGTATATGTGTAGACCTTGTTTATAAAGACAGGCTAGCAATCACAAAGTCAGAGTTTCTGTGCAGGCAGTTGTAATCATTTCCCTGGCTTCATTGTAATGAATTCCTTGCAGGGATCTTTGAGGACCTGAAGCTGAAGATGTTTCATGCTCTAAGGTTGGAAAATTACCATTAGGCTTCTGACTGGAGATTCATAAAATTACTTATGGAAAAAAATACAGTAAATTAATACAAGTAGCTCACCAGTGGATGCATGCTGAAAATCTCAGAGGCTTCCTCATAAATGCACTACCTGCTTTGCTTCACTAAAGCCCTGAAAACTATAGCTCCTGGTCAGAGCCTTTTGAGGGATTTGTTCCCTCCAAAGAAAGCAGCACTGCAGGCTAAGGCTCACTGCCCTGTGCTCACTGTGCAGATAGGCTGCGCTTATGCCTCGGTCCCATGTATAAGCTGAGGTTTAACTGTGCTACCCTGATGGTGCTGGAATCTTAATTAGCAATCCTTGCACAGCTTGCCCCCTTTTCTAGATAGTCAGCTATTAAGCATGAGGTTTTGCTTTTACCACAGTAATCTTTAAAACACGTCTAGTTTTAATTGTCGCATTATGGGATTTAATGGGATGGTGAATCAGCTCCTGCATGTCTTGGCCATAATGTTGAAATCTTACATGTAAGATTTGCTGGCAAGGAAGAGTAGGTAGTCCATTACTGGGGTGTTTAAACATCTGGATATTTGAGTATCTCACACAGCCTTGGGCAGAACAGATGGCCTAGTCCGAAAGTAGAAGGGAATCTTTGGAAAATCCCTACTTGAGACACCACTTTTCTAATCATTTCAAATGAGGGAGGAAAATATTTCAGCGAAAAGGCCAGATCGTAGCAAGTTTGCTCAGTTCTCATTTGAATCATTACAGACCATAGCAAGACCTGACCTCAGACAGGGCAAGCAGCTGACTAAGCCCACATGATCCAAAAGGTGTTTTAAATTTACCTACACTCAGACTGTAAATCAGATGCAAATCAGATTCTATTATACCACATTATACACATCTTCTTTTCAGTGGCATAAGAAATTACTCCTATCTGTGCACATCTATATTTAATCCATAGCCATATTTCTGAAAACACTGCCTTTTTAATCAATTCAGTGAATGGAATAAATGTAGCAAAAAAAATACATCTCAGATTACTATATGATAATTGACCAAAAATATTCAGGCAGAAATCTCTCTCTCCCTGCCTGCTGAACATTTTTTTCTGAACTCTCCATCTCTTGACATCCCTTCCCTATATGAACAGCCAGTAGAGGATCATTTCAGTTGTCACTGCCATCTATATTTTAATAATTTATTTCATGCTTCCTACTGTTTGCCATACCCTTGAAAAAATGTGGGCATAAATATCTTTCCAGGTTCGTTATGACTATTTTTATTTGACAGAATATTTTTCTTTTGTCTTTTTAAAGTCTGCAAAGCTAAAAAGAGTCAGCAGAGCTGACTGTTCATAACATCACAAGCAGAGCTAACAGCCCTGTCTTGTAGCCAGCTATGGAACAAACCAGCAGAGGACTCGGAAACTTTTCCCTCGTAGTAATCAGCCAAAAATATAGATCTTAGATTTTTTGTTATTGTTTTTGTGGGTTTTTTTTTTTTTTTTGCCATTTTGCTGGTAGGAATATTATTTATTATAAACATTTCTCAATCAGAAGATCATCTTTACAGCATTAAAACAGCTTAGTGCTTGGATACATCCTTGGCTACATCCATGTCTATTATGAACAGATTACACTACATCCTAGCTTCACAAGCAATGCCAATATTTAGCTTATTTTTCAGGCTGCCCTTTCTTCAGGGCCTGTCTTTTTGTTCTGTCAGGGTGTGCAGCCCAGTCTTAATTACTGCTTCTCAGCACTTCTACTGCTTAATTACTCCTTCTAAGCCTTAGCACAGTATTAAATATTAAAGTCACTTAATCCTGAAGTTAATGTAAGGGTATGCCACTTGCCTGTGCCGTGCGTGCTTTTGAATTCTCTGGTGCATTTGTGGCCTGATGGCTGCAAAATCCCATTCCCTTCCTATGTGCATATACCTCGTCCGGACAGCATCTGCCTTCACTTTGCATGGTAACTAAAAAGCTTGAGGTTGGTTTCCTAACTAGCTAGTATGTGGGTGACACCTTAAGAAATAAGTTAACTATTATGAAGCAGAAGGAGCCTTGCTCTAAGTAGATTTTGGAAGACAAGTTATTTCATGTGTTTTATCTGGGCAGCTTTCCTGCCCCGTGCTTCAACTTACCCCTAATTCGTCTCCACTTATGTATTCTACCTCTGCTTGGAGAAAGGATAATACACTGAAATAAGCCTCCAAGCCGTAAGAAAAAATGACTTCAGGAAGCAGATATTCATCTTCTATTTTGCTGCTGTGTTTATGTAACAGAGCATAAATGTATATAAATGATGAGAAGTGCTCTGTCATACTTGAAACATTTTTTTAGATTGTTCTTGAGATGGTGCCTTTCAATAGAAAAAAAAAAAATCAAAAGCTCTCTTGGTGCCTGTGCAAAGTGCCAGCAACATCTCACCCTTTGTGGATAATCTCTTGATATAACAATGCTAAAATATTAGCAAAAATTGCATTGAACTCATAAATATTTACAGCTATTTGAAATGCTAGGATTTTGCTCTTCAACTAGCACAACTCAACTGAGTAACATTGAGTACTATAAAAAAGTGGGTCACTACCAACTGTGGCTTATAACTGCAACATGATTTGCAAATACATGGAATGGCAGCCTCAAGACAAGATACTGCTCTCGATGTGCAATGTGTTCATTGAATATTGTAGCCTTGGAACAGGCTTCAAACCTGACATCTACCATGAACTGCCATAATCTTCCTGCCTTATTTAGTCTGTCTTGATCGTTTTTTATTGCAAAAAAAAATTTCTTGCAAAATTGTTTCTTTTGAAACAGTACCTGGACATGGAAAATGAGCTGATTAAGAACCTGCCATCAAATGATGCAAGCCCTAGAAGATGACCAACACGCCTGGAAGAAGACAACCTCGGGTCATTGTCGCTGGTCTGACAGCCGGTTACACAGTTGTTTCAGTGGAGGTTTAATGCAAAATGTAGAGACAATTGTATGAAAGACCAAAACTCAGGAAAGTCCTTTTCTTCATGACTGTCCCAGCCACTAGGTACCACATCACACTTGCATTATTTTTCTGTCTTTGGCACAGGTATCCTCTGATCATTTTTTCTGTCATGCAAAAGCCTTCCCATGGGAAAATGAGAAGCTCTCTTTTCACCCCACATTGTCTTTGGTGAGGTCTCCTCTGCAATGGAGACACTGGGTGGAAGCTCTCAGGCTGAAGAGAATCAAGATCTGGCACTCTTGCCTCCTGAGGTTTGCTTTGAACTCCAGCACGTTATCAGAGAGATGCAACCATTTGCATTTTGATCAGAAATTGTTGAACAGAAAGTTGCCTTGGGGTGAGAGGACAAGGGCTGCTGTGATAGCAGCCTTTGGGGAGCACAGAGGGACCATTGCTGAGCTCCGAGATGCTCTGTGAGCCTTTACGGTGCTCCCCAGAGCACAGGAAGTCTTCATGTGAGCTCAAACAGAAATCCAGGTGCCTAGAGATAGTCCGGGTCCAACAGGGAGGCTGTTAAAAAGGGAAATACCACTGGTATGCACTGGTCTGCACTGACTGCGGTGTTTAAGTTACAGTCAGGCACTTGTGGTTTATGCAAATCCTAGTTTAGATGCCAGTCCATCTTGGGAAGTAGCTTATCTTCCACAAAGCTGTTCCCTGCTGTTACTCTTTCTTCAGAAGGCAGTTTTTAGTAAAAGTGTGAGAACACCAACTAGCCTCATGACTCAGAATTGGCAGCCCAGAAAAGGCTAAAAAATAAAGCTAGAGCCTATCCCACTTATGTTTGGAATGACTTTTTCTTTTAAGTTTGGTCTCTGAGAAAACACTGCCTTCAAATGCCACTTTCTGGTGCTCAACTCACCTGCTCTGTCCTGCTCCAGACTTGCTGCTACCTGATCTATGGCTGCTTTGCAACAAAAATAAGGCACTTGAGCTTCAGGACTGCCTGCCAGCGAGCTACGCTCAGCAGCAGCTTGTGCCCGATGTTACTGTCCAATAGAGTTGTCAGTCTGCTTTCAGCTGAAGTACTTGGTGCACATTTTGGGTAAAATACTGTTAGCAGTGTATCTCCTCACTATTTATGTTGCAATGCTCTTACCACAAGGAAACAGCGGGGAGCATTTTTGGTTTGCACTTTCTGTAGCTTGCTCTGAGGAAACGCTATTGTGAATTGCTCTAAAAACACAGCTGTAGGTCCTGTGGTATGACTTCAGCATTTAATCTGTCCTGATTACTTTATAATACAGTGCAGAACACTGTTCTTATGAGTTGTTTGCATTAGATATCACACTTTAAAATGTACTTTTTATCTTCAAAGTGTTTTCCAAACATTAATTTTACAACAGCCTGTCAGATTACTTGGCAAAACAAAGCGATGTTATCACCACTTTACAGATAGAGGAACTGAGGTGAAGAGATCAAGTGATTTACCCAAAGCCTTGGGGAGAATCACAGGCCGAGCTGGGCCTGGGAGTTTCAGATTTTCTGTCTTGTGCTCCAAACAACACTTCATGCTTCCCATCTAAACATTAACTCTTGCCAACAGTCGTCCAACTTCATCATCTTCCAGGGCATGCTGCAAGGCACATTTGCTTGCCTGCCCCGTGCAAAGCTGTGAGGATGGCTCTGGTGAGGAAGCCAACAAGCCTTCAGCTACCGGGTTATTAACAGCCAGGCGCTGTCTCTCCTTGGAGAAGGCTATTTGGAAAATGGGATTTTTAAAAGGTGCTGGGGAGTGCTTTGAGAAAAGCGTTCCTTTTTAACTAATGAATGCTAATGGGGAAGAAATACGTTAAAATAAGTCATCGGTACTCTTCAAGTCAATAGCTATTCTCATTTATGGCCATTTTCTAAAAATGGGGAATCAACAGAAAAGAGGCAGATGAAACAATTGAAATTTAGGTATATACCTTCTTGAAGGACATAAATGAAGAAATTGGTAAGTCATTATAGTTTGAAAGCAAGTAATGTTTTTTTGATATTTTCTGAAAAGAAGAGAAAATAGGTAGAGAAGTATGATATTATGGTAAAAACTGCTTTGGGAGGGTACTTATGTGCCCTTTCTTAGATGCTTGCTAGCTGTGATTCCTCAAAACATTATTGTAAAGATGAAAAACATTCCCCACAGCTGCAGAAGAATTTAAAAATTTGCACGGTGTTTCAGAGAATAAATGTGACCTATTAGCGAAGAATACTTTTCAACAGTAATTTTCAGCAAATTGGTTTGTTTTCCACTCCTGTATAGCATTGTCTTCTTCTCTTTTTCATTAGAACACTAGTCAATTTTTTTGAAGCTCTGAGTGGGGAAGAAAAAAAGCAAAGGAAAAAGAAAGAGTAATTCTTAAAAGCAGCTTAAGTGTACACAGTACAAAATTTGATCATTTTCTGTTCCGTTACCGATTTTATTCTTCACATCGCTGTTTCTGTGGAAGAAGCTTGTTTACTACAAAACCTTGTTACTACTAACACCTTCTTCCAGCGTCCTCTGTGAATCCCAGATGTTTGGTCACAAACTGTGCAGGAGCAGAAGTTGGGCATTTCCAAACGACCTCCTTTGATTCCCATTCAAAAATCTGCAGTGCCTTAAATCTCGCCTGCTTGACAGTGCACACACCCACACAAGCAGGACATTGTTCTCTATTCATCACGCCTGAAAACCATGTCTGAACTTGTGTGTTAAAAAAAATCATGTGGACTTAGCTGGGGGATCGACATTTCTTTAGTATGGCCTGCAGCGTATTTTTTGTTAACAGCACACAGAATAGGTGCAGTGTAGTCTTAAGAAGTAGGACAGGATAAAGCCACTTTCCCAGGGCAACACAGTCTTTTCTTACCCTTGTTTTTGGAGCAGGCTGACAGCGTGTATCGGCCACATTGCTGTTCCAGTGTCTGAAACAGGGAGGCTCAAAGCGGCACAGACTCTGGCACCTCACTTATGCTAGACTGTAGCTGGAGTAGAAAATTAGATTGAGTGTAAGTCAGCCTCAAAAGGGAGCTGACTCAAGAGGGAAAGCGATGGTTCCAGCTTTAATGAACAAAATAGCAACTATCAATTTATAATCAGAGACAGTCACAGCGAGAGTCCCATGGATCCAGACCTGGTACCTGAGGAAACAGACTTTGAGTCCAGAGCTAGAATCTGCTGCTGGAAGAACTGCAGCCCAGTGGGCACCAGAAATCACTTGTAGTCAGGCAAGGAAACATGTTTAACCATCAACATGTTGCATGGGGGACTTGCACCAATCTGGATGCAAGCTCCATTTAGCCTTACAGCTGTCCCAACATAAGCCTGCAAGCTTATGGTACCTTGGTATAAGCCTGCAAGCTCCCTGGAAGTTGGATGTGATATTCTCTGGCACATTTTTTTGCCTTTTAGTAAAGCTTTAGCAGCCCAGTCAAGCCAAGCCTGGCTATTCCTTATCTCAGATGAATTATTTCTCACCTAACAGGAATTTTCCTAGGTAGATATATCACTCAGGTGCAACTCATGTATTTTCTTATTATATAATAGATCTGCAAAGCCTGGAGCTGCTTTTCTTCATTTGGACAGGTATTCCTTAACTGTGCTTCACCTGAGCAGCAGAGAGGTGTATTTGATCAGGCACGCTTGCATGATGGGCTTCCAGGAAGATCAAATTATTCTTTGAGATAAAAAGTCTTGGTCAATTGTGGTCCATATAAGCTTCATTTGATCATGTCCACCTTGTTAAAGGAATTCACATCTCAAACTCTCATATGCTGGTACAACTTAATTTTTAAGATGTTGGTCTGCTCTGTGACCTAAGAGGTATCTCCTGCCCACCAAGCGGGCAGTTCTCTCATGGATATCAGCACATGCTGCTGTCAGAAGGAAATGGGAACTGTGTGCACACAGCTACAAAGCAGAACATTCCTGTGCAGTTTTGCCCCAATACACAAACAGTCCCCAAAACTCCTGGTCCTGATGCAAAGAATGAGAGCAAAGCCTTGTGAAGCTTCAAGGGGCCCTTCAGGCTCCAGGTCAGAAAAAATTATTCAAATTAATGGAACAGAAGTGCAAAATCGAGTGTTTTGCTGCATGGGACACATTTGCTCAGCTGAAACTTCTACCTTTGAAGAGTCAATGCTTCCAGCCCAGCTCTCATAGGCAACCTCAAAACAACAAGCACACAATGTGTTTTGTTAAGTAAGAACAGGAAAAATACCACCAGGTGAGTAAGCAGATGCAGTTTCAATGGTGTTTTTGTCATAAACATTGAGATTTTGTTGTTGTTGTTTTGTTTGTTTATTTTTAATTACTATGGAAAGGTCTTTGGCAATGTCATTTTAAGTAAGTCTTTCTCTACAAAGTTTTCTATTTATTCTTTATGATTTCCATCATTAATATTAGCTCCTTGAAAGGAAGAACAACTTGTCAGAAAAAAAAAAAACTATGTTTCAGAATTTAATGAGAACATTTATTCTTTCTTTTCTCTGAGGAGGATTATAATGTGATGGGTGAAATATGAAGAATAATTAGTCTCATTGGAGAGTAAACCCCAAACAATATTTTCACTTTTCATGATCTGAACAAGGTTAACAGGGTTTGGTTTTGGTTTACCAGCCAAGGAAGTTATTAATGAATTCTAATTGCAAAATCTTTATACCTGTTGATGCGCAAAGCTTAGAACAGCCAACTTGGCTTTCAGATCCCCAGATATGCTTCCAAGAAGCAGGTTGGAAAAATCACCACGTCACTTTTAAGTTGTTTAGATCTGTTCTGGGTACCATCATTATTTTATAGCAATGCTCTTCAGAGGGCCCAAGCTGTGTAGCTAGAATGACAGGTTACTTTTTCGTATGTGAGGTGTCAAATGAGTAGTCTGTGAAAGGGGTTTTTGAACACATGAATGTAGATCCTCAACCAATATATTTTATGCTGCATAGCACCGAAGACATGAACTAGCTAACAGTTCTGTCCTGAAATTTTAGAATTGCTAAATTAAGATATAACATGGCCAAAGGATCACAACAAGCTAAGGATAAGGAAAGATGTGGTTATATTAATGGAAAAAAAAGTCATCGTCCTTTTGTTATTACATTCGGTATGTCTTTAGGTCTTCATTAAGAGCAAATCCTTTAGAGTGTGGAGGGGATTTTCTCAGGGTGCAGTCTGTGAAAACGGGTGGAAACCTCCGGGAAAAGAGCAAGCGTAAGCACCATGGCTAATTGAAGTGGTCAAGCATAAGAGGCATGAGAGAGAGAAGGCAGGATCAGTATCAGCAAAAAAAGAAATGGTTCAGGGACTGGGATAAAGAAAAAAAGAGAAGGAAAAAGCAAAACGAGCTGGCCAGTCCTGTGAGGGTCTGCGATCTGTGTGTTAGGCCCTGGTGCTAGCTCAGCTCAGAGCTGTGCTTGGCAGGAGCTCCCGCTGCCCTTGGAGGCCTCTGGTAAGGCAGCGAGCGCCATGGAGCGCAATTCCAGACACACTCCCCCCGCTCGCCCTTCGGATGAGGCGAAGATGACAGAAGCAGCGCGCAGATGCGGAGACAGATACCTGTTACACTGTCCAGAGCCCTTCCACGCAGGCATGGGGGAAAAGCCTGGGGAACTACAAAGGAATTTCTGAGTCGCCTTTTCCTGATTCACAGCCCTGGAATCAGTGCCAGACTGCCAGACTTATCTGCCTCCCAAAGAAGCCTCTGTCATCCTTGCCATACGTTGCACTAATCTATAATGAAATGCAATAGTAGGGTTTTTTTTTTCAGACTGGGTATTAATGTGGATAGAGGTGGACATTACTCCTAAGGGAGCTTCTTCTCCTGACAATGTCTTTCTGAGATCATCCTATGGCTTGGGCAAGGAAGACTTCTGAGAAAAAAAGAGAGAAAAAAAGAGAGAAAAAAAAGAGAGAGAGAGAGAAGAGAGAGAAGAGAGAGAAGAGAGAGAAGAGAGAGAAGAGAGAAATCTTCTACTCACAGTTCTAAGGGGAAGAGTTGGGAAAGGGAGCAAATTTGGAGAGAGCTGCTCCTTTCCCATTGTGTCTGGAAACTAACTGTTGCAGCCACAGCATATGAAATGAAAGGGAAGCAAGACATAAAAATGCAACAATAACAGCCTTGGCTGCTAAACTAACAGAATCATATTATCTGTCAGAGAAACCATGTTGAAAACTTGCTGTACTCCAAATTATATTCTTTTTTTTTTTTTTTTTTTTTTTTTTTTTTTTTTTTTTTTATTTTTTTTTTTTTTTTTTTTTTTTTATTTTTTTTTTTTTTTTTTTTTTTTTTTTCTGGTGGAATAAGGCAACATCTTGCTTTAGTTTTTCCACCACAAATGTCAAAAAATAAATGATTTAAACCAGACGTACAATATTTGTGCACATTTCAGGGCAGCTCTGATTTAACAGATGCCTTATATTAATAATATACAGTTGTGACAGGAAATGTGGTTTAGGTTCCTGGAAAAACATAAAAGCTAATTCCATTACTCCATTTCATGGTGCTTTTCCTCAAATGCTGGACTGGTTCTGATTACACTGAAACCTTGGAGTGAGAAAACGTTGTCAAGAGCATTATCTTATTGGTGCTTGTCCTCCTCCATCCACGTCTCCTCCTGCTGACCTACATCCTGTGCTACTTGCAAACAAGCCTAAAATGCACAAGAGAACTCTCCTACAAGAGCCAGGAATACCGTGGAGCGCCTGCGCTTGGGTTCTTTCCATTATTATTCTTCCTTAGAACTGGGCTTTGCTTCCCCTTCTCTCTCGATTCTGCCTGAATGAAAGCATTCAAAGCTCAGCTTTGAATCTTAACAAATCGTTCCAACAACAACAACCCCCAGAAAACTCTCATCCATCGGAACGAGACAGATAATGGTAATTGATCTCTAGAGGGAGTTTATTAAGGGTCTAAGTACAACACTTCCCAGAGCACTGCTGTAATAGGCACCAACTCAAACATGCCCTGTTTGCTTTCTGCATTTCACCACTTGATGCATTTTGAGCTTGAAAAGGGCTTTCTTTTTTCTTTTTTTTTTTTTTTTCTCTCACCAGAAAAAAAGGAAGCACATTCTGGTGGATTGAGGAATACTTGTAGAATATTTGCTATTCACTATTACTAATACTAGTCAGTATTAAGTTTCTCTTCAATGCCAGAAAATTTATAGAGCTAGTGTACCACTGTAGGTAAACAAAAGTTATCATAAGAACATCTGCTGCTTCCAATGTATCTAAATGCATATCTTCTTACTGCAGGAAACCTCAATGAAGTCCTATATTCAAGAGCATTACTCTGATAATTAGCAAAGTAGTTTATAGCCAAAGGAGGATCAAATATTTAATTACTACCTGGTAGTAGAAAAGGGTGATTCAGGCAACAGCAACCAATGAAACAACCCACACCACCAGCACAGACAAACATCTACAGCTAATGTTGTGTTTGGAGCAAAAGCAAATGTCTGGAGGTGAATTACAAAATTAGAAAAAGCTGAGTTTAATAAGAGCTTAACTGAGCTGCCCGCAATGGAAAGAAAGTCCTTTGAGGTTTCACAGGGCTCAGCCCCTCCCCTCCAAAAACCTCCCTGTTTGGTATCAAATGCCAGTGCACTTAAGCAATGAAAAAAATAATCAGAACGTCACATCAAACTTTGGTTATTTCATCACTGTATAGGAATACAGTGCTGGGACCTTCTGAAAACTAGCGTAGAAATATTCACCCCCCACAGCCCCTGCTTCCCCCCATACACACACTAATCCCTTGCTAGGCATCTCCTCCATGTGCGGACCTTGCCTGCTCATACTGACACCATTCATCATGGCATGGATAATTCCTTACAGCCTGAGCATTGGTTGTGGCTTGGGAAATTCTGAAGGGCTCCAGCTTTGGTTTTGGCCTATCCCTCGGCCTGGATACTGGAGAAATATAGGAGGCTCCCAGAGCAGACCCAAGGTCAGTACTAGAAATCCAGGAGCCACTCTGTAGAGCAGCTGACAAGCTCTCCAATGTATTAGATACCCCCATGGTAGTCCTTACCTTAGCAATTTCTGGAAATCTCATCAGCATCGCATCAGGAATTATGTTTGCATTTTTTTAGTTATGTTTACATATATTTTGGTTCAAGCATCAAGGGCTGTTAGTCCCCAAATATTCCATCCTGCTTTGAACTGGTTGAGCAAACAAGAAAAATCTATTTATCAAGCTGAAGTACTTTCTCTGCCCTTACTATTATAACATTATTTTACCAATTTACAAAAATCAATTATACATTTCTGAATTGTTCTGAAGATCCTGCTCTGCAAAACCTTGTTGTTATTATCTTGTAGCACCTATAAGCGTAGCAAGTGATTGCATAAATAAATAAGAGTCATACTCGCTGCTGTGAAGAGTTCTCAGTCTAGAAGGGAATGTCAATAGCTAATGACTACAATTAGCCTTGCTTAAGGTGGGTGAGTAGAAAGTGAACTAAGCTGATTGTCAAAAGATGGTCCGTGCTGAATTAAATCTGTGTAGAATATATGTATTCTTTTCTAAAAGTTCTGTTCTACTGCTTCATAGCAGAACAGTTGATAGAAACAATGTCATTAACTCCTCTTCTGCAGATTAGCGTCAATACAAATGAGAGCCTTCCTTGTAAAGGTTCTCTCTGAAGTCATGTGGTGGAAAACTGGAGACTCTTGCAAGAGGAGATTTCAGGGAGTGATCTATCAAATGGTGTCATAATTCTGATTGATTGGTTATAAGTCTTGCACGGGAAGTTTTTATCAGATACTGGAGAGACATCAGCATGATCTGAAGCCTGAAAGCTGAAACTAAAAAAAAAAAAGAGATAAGAATCGAGTGGCAAATTATTGGCTGTGAGGGTAGTTAATTGGCACATGCACCATCACCCGAAGCATTTAAAGCAAGATTGAATTGCTTCCTCACGCTCTGCACTCTAAGCCCACTACATGTCAGAGGGATTTCACCAGGAAATCCTGGATAAAGCAGTATGCTCTGTGTAATACAGAAGAATAGACTAATTTATTGCACTGCTGAAGCATGGTCTTAAAATACATGGAATACTAAAAAATGATGGTATATAAACATTGACATAAAAGCAAAATAGGTTGCGTAAGAGAATCCTAGAATGAAGAGCGGTAGCAAAAAGGAGACATTATACTTTCCTGGGCTGGAAGGTGGGCCTCTAAAACAATGGGACTCTTTGCGTTAAAGAAAACGTGAAGCATTAAAGCACAACAAGGAAATGGATGGGCAGTTCTTCAGGAACACCCTTCTTCAAGTTGCTGTTCTTCAAGAGATAGCACACAGAAATAAGGATATTTGGGCCTAGGCTGAGTGACAATTGTTGAAAGTGCATTTTTTTATTATTATTATTCTTAAATATGAAAAAAATATTTGTGCAATTTTGGACAGTTCTACCCAGGAAAAAAGTTAAAGGCATCACATGCAATTCAACACATAGGGGTTCATAATGACCACACCAATGCACCTGAATGTTTGCGTACCTGTGACCTTGGTGTAACATCAGGTATTTCCCTGGTTGCCACTCCATACTCCTCCTTCCCTTGAATGACACGTGTCACACTGGAGATCAGCCTCCCAAGACAGGGGGAAACTTGCTGCTGCTGATGTCCAGGCCACTGCAATTCACTTGATCCCAGGAGCTGAGCCAGTCCAGGTATTTCCACAATACACTGCAGCCTGAAGTGCAAACATAGCCCCCCGTAAAGTGAAGAACAGGTCAACGCTGAAAAAGAATTGGAACCTCATCAGTGCAAATGTGGGAAAAGAAAAGATTTGACTAGTTTGTGCACAGTTGTACTCCTGAAAGTCTAATTAAATCTAACACCTTGGAAAGGCCAATAAATATTGTTGCAGTTGGTGGCTTTCCATCCACTGCTACGGAGATTTATTAAGAAGCTTAGCTTTTCCAAGAAAGGATTACCGAAGTCAGGACATCGTCATGTTTTTACGATGATTTACAAAAATAGTGAGTCTGTATCATTAGAATAACATTACATTTCTGACTTTCTGTAAAGGATCAAACTGTATTTCAGACCTGAACAATGCTTATGCTAAGGTATAGTCCAAGGATCTTTAACACAATCACGCAATCTGATTTAAAAGGAGATGTCTGGGGCTTTGGCAAAGGTACAAGCACAGGGAGCCCTTGTTCTGTGATAATGACCTTGAACAGGCAGTGCCCTAAGAATAACCTGAAGCAAGAGTATACGGCACAGAAAGATCCCTATCACTCTGGGCAAGCCTTTTGGTAGCATGTAGAGTTTTCTGTTTTGTTTTATTTTTCTGGATGCATGCAGAACTATGTATATCATGGTGCCAAAAAAGAAAAGGGAAGTTTGCATCTTTAAGGAATGGAAAATGTTGCTTCTTGTTGTATTTCACTTAATAGAATTATCTGACTATTCCATCAAAATGGGTTGGAGAATTCTTGTAGGTGCATTCCCAGTAGCCTGGAAACTCCTGAAAAGTGTTATTTCCTTTGCAGAATGTTGCTTTCATTAAATTCTTTGCTGCGAGAAGGACTAGAAAGCGGCCATTTAGGAAGTGCTGCAAAGTGCACCTCACCCTCATTTCGTATGTATTACAGGCCTCCTATGGAGTCTTCAGGAGCCTTTGAGTTGCATTCTGGAAACAAAACAAAACAAAACAAAACAAACAAACAAAAACAACAACAACAAAACATGTTTAAGCAGCAGAGTCTAACAGCTTCTGATGAAGAAAGGGTATATGCTAAATCTGATTGTTTTTGCTGAGTGCAAAGGTTTTGCCTGTTAAATTTGCTAAAAAGTCCCAGTTCTCCCCTAACATTTCTGGGAGTCAACATTAACACCGAAGAAGTGAAACTCCTCTCCACAACAGCGAGTTGCTAAGTAGCAGCTCTTGGTGGACTGGTCATTTGTCTTTCTACAAGATTTCTACATTTGTCTTTTCATAGCCTGGCCCCTGGAGCACAAACAGCTCCTTGAACTAGCTTTGTGTATGGCTCGAGCCCTGCAAAATCCATCAAGGGCTGTTGAAGATGTGGATACAAGCCCTGGCTCGAGGAAACCACCAGCTGCACACTTCCAGAAGCTGGAAAGCTGTGCTGAAAGGGGGCTGCATGCTGGCCATGCTGTGCACGGTCTCTACAGAACTCTGCATCCCAAGGTCTTGGCGCATCCCCAAGGCAGCCGTGTCCCTGGAGCAACCTGCACATGCTGTGTCCCCCAGCACCCTGCTGCCCCACAGAGCTCCCTCTGCTCCCCGCTGCACCCATAGGACCCCCTTCAATTAGCTTGCTACCGCTTTACGGGATCTGGGAGGCAACGTCCTGCACCCACGTCCAGCCTCTCATGTGAAACTGAGCCCACAAACCTTGCTCAGCCCAGACAAGGGGGAGAAAAGCTTCGATATACCCGATGTCCTGCCTGCAAAGCCACTGTAATCCTGTGCCACCAGAAGGAATTCCCACTTGTTTGAGAGTCAGGAAGTTGTTCCATGTTATTGTCCTCCATCCTGCCCCTGCCTTTTTCTTTTTTATTTCTTCTCTTTTTCTTTTTTTCTTATCATTTCTTTTTTGTGTGTTCTACAGGAGATGAAAGATCCCAAAAGATAACATCGCACCTTTAACAAACTTGCAGACAGATGGATTCTTACCAGCGACTGCGTTCACCAAGCAAGCTTCAAATTTGGACAAGCAGGCATGCTGCTTAGCTGAAGGGAAGGTAATCCAAGAACTGATGTTATTGTTAGATAAATGCCTAAAAGGACCAGCTGTAGTGAAGAATAAGCTCTTGACTTCTTCCCTAATGGACTGTGGCTCCTTCTAAGGAAAAAAAAAAAGAACAGTGTTTTTATTATTTCAGTCTTTTGCCAGAGCGTGCTATCATAGTATATCATCGGGATATGCATGAAGAAACAGGAAAAGCAGTATGCACATGTGCATGGCAATGTCAGTTGGAGATATAGGGAGACAGATGACTTCTAGGATATCAAACACGTCCGTTAAGTTAAAACATCACTCATCAGATATTTGACAAAACCTCGGCTGGAGTGAAACTGTACAAATGCCACAGATCAACTCCTAAATGGAGCGTGTAAGAGCAGAAATCACAGCCCCTCTGGGAGAAACACAGGAGCAAACTAGCACCACTGACCTACCTGTTCCTTGAGGTCTCTCTCCTTGCAAATATTATGAAACCCCCTGGTCTCCAGCAAAATGCGCCCCCTGACCAAGGCCCAGCCCTGGACACCTTTCCACAACTTGCAGCCTTCTCCTAATTTCCATGCAGCCTCTCCAGGGGATATTTTGCCATGTGCTTGTGCTTAGGCAAAGCTCTGCTGCATTGAGCAGCCCATGGTTGCATCCTGTTTATCCTGAGCTGGGCTAATGCAGAGTTCCCAAGTCGCCTCTTATTCTGCATGACTCTCAGGGAGCCCTTCCAAACAAGCCTCTGTGAAGCACTTGCTTGACTTGTCTCTTATTTAGCTGCCACCACCAGAGAAAAGTCTCCAGGGGAAAGAGTTCTTGGCAGAAACTTGATTTTTTTTTTTCTTTAGCCAATTGTGACAAAGTATCTGCAGGAATTTTAGCCCCCTGGGAGTATTTTAAAATGCAGACACATAACAATCCATATATAAAAATCATATATATATATATATATATATTTTAAGCATCCTTTAGTTGCAGGGATTTAATTTCTGGAAAGAGTTTTTGGTTTGGGTCTCCAGTTACGAGCCAAAAATCCACATTTCCACACTCAGCATATAACAAAGGCCCCTGAAATTGAAACAAAGGGACAAAAGTGACTTTATTTTAGGGATCTGGTAGTTGACAGGGAACTACTATGGGAAACAGATGAGAAACAGCCTCCAAGTGAGCTGTGCGAAGCAGCAGCATTTTGTGTTACTACACAAAATGGCAGGCACAGAAGACTTTTTTTTCCTTCTTGCTGCTTTTTTCCTGTTTAATCCTCTGTTTGTGAAATGCAAGCAATTCTTTTGCTTAAGGGGGCTGTCCTGGCCATACTTACCGAATCCGTGTGATGCTCAGGGAAGCCAGAGCAGAGCAGCAGGTAAATCCATCTGGTAGAAACCTGGAAGCCCATGGGGAGGGATGAAGCCCATGGACAGGCTGCAGGGTGGGCACAGGAGCCCGTGCATGAGGGAGGACAGTCACAGCACCTCAGAAAATAAACTGGTCTGCAGAGACCTGCAAGTTGCTCATGAGCAGCCTGTCTCCTGGGGCCAGCCAGGGCTGGTTCCCACATTGCTCCTGAGCAATTTTTGAACAGGAGAACAAATTATTATCTATTTTTTCCAAGCAGTTTAATTGAAAAAGGAAGAAACTTCAATTTTACAAACTGTTCATCCAAAAATGCTACTCCCTCTACAGCACGTATTATCTGTGTGTTTGGAGATGAGTCACCAGAGTCCTGCTATGTCTGGAGAGCAAACAGATTAAAGAGCCAAACCTGTCTCAGAGCAGACCATGTCTCAAGGGGCAGTTTAGCCTGGAACAGGTTACTGAAGGAGCCTGAGTAGTTCCCATCCTTGCAGATGTTTAGAAGCAAATCACACGTGGAACTGCCAGGAACAGTGGGCAGGTGCAGACAAGGAGCGAAGGACTGCATCTTGCCATCCCTTGCCATCCTACATAGCTACGAATAGACCCTTTGCATTTCATTGCTAATGGCAGAAAAATCACCTTCTATACATTTATTATGAAATGGAGCACAGAGGAATAACTTTGAGTAATTACTTCTGCTGTCATCCACAAACAACGTCCATGGGACAAGCTGCCATCCCGCTTTGCCTGTGTTGCAGGCTGCTGCTAGCTGCTGGTGCAGGTGCTGACTCCCTCCTACGGAGCAACGGAGCGTATGTTAGGAGACCTGGCCTCTACTGAGGCTGAGTGTGAACAGGGCAAGAGGCAATTACAGCAGCAGAAACAGAAGAGAGCCGGATCCCTGGGAGACCTCCTTGATAGAGGAGCCTTATTAGTTAATGTGACAGACCAAGCTGGGAGGTACAAAGATTTACTTTCCATGCAGGAAAAGGCACTTGCTTTTGTTAATTTGTTAATGGTGTGGTAAAGCCTTGGAAGGAGTGTGACTATTTATACAGCAGCTGGACTCTTCTGACATCGAGGATTTTGAAATATTTGCAGGGTCACTTGACCCTACTGATGTTGCTAATATTCAAGTGCTGTAAATATAAATGGATTGATGGAGCAAGCAATGGAGCAAGCTGTTCCCAGCATATAACCATATATAGACTTACAGCAAATATAAAGTATATTCTCATCCTCAGGCTTTGAACCTTTCTCTATGAATTTGACAAGCCCATGTTTACTTCTGGGCACACATTTTTTTCCTGCAAATCTCAGGGAAGAGGGCAGAGCTTCCCCTAAAAACGCAGTCCAACAGATAAGTCCCTGCATTGACAAATGCATTACCCATCTGGGAACTTTTCTTACAGGGCTAGCTACAGCAGAACATATGTGTGTGCTCTCTGCACCCACTCATGCTACCTTATTGGTCTGTATTTGAGTGTGAATGTTCTCGTCAGTACCTGGTGACACATAAACAAAGACTGCACCTTTGTCCATTTCCACTCCTCTAACCTTGATTACTGCCTTCCCCTATCAGCTCCTTCATCAAAATAACACCTGATAACACCTAACACCTAAGGGGGAAGACATCACACAAACTATACAGGACATCAAAAATCTCTTGTATCTCAGAGTAGAAAAATATGTCTGAGCTAAATCAGGTCCTCTTTCACAGGCAAGGTGAGATTGGTTCTCCAGTCTCCAAGGTTCCTCCACACAATACATGTTGGAGGAAACTGTTTTCAAGAGCTTGTGTTGAGGTATGAGTTTGCATGTGTGTCCCTCAAGAGTTCATGTTCATTCATGGCAGAGATATATGACCAGTAGTAACATACCTTGAAGCTGATGGAATGTCATGAGCTCCTGCTCACAGGGGAACTGGCAGATTGGAGCGCAGGGGACCACATTCCCAACGGGGTTAAGAAAAAAACAAGGGAAGATGTATAGGATGTATAGCTTGGGAGCTAGCAAGTCTCTTCTCATTTCAAGGAAGAAGCTAGGAGATCGAGATGATCTGACTATACTGAGAATTACAGCAAGACCTAAAAAGAGTGGGTATATTTGCTAGCCATTGCTGGACTAAAGATAGAAGGCTTTCCTTATGCACTGACCCAGAGTATGTGAAAACATGAAAAGTGGCCATTTTCCACAGTCTACAAATGGAGAAACTCTGCAAGAAGGGACTGATGCCAAATATTTTTCTAAGCTTGATGTGTCAGAAGGGCTCTGGCAAGTGTCTCTAGAAAAACAGTTCATGTTTGCACATATTCACCAACCTTTTTGGGAGACAGTTTCTTCAGACTGCCAGTTGGGTTGCGTTTGGCACCTGAAATTTTACTGGAAAATACAACATGTTTTTGTTGCTGTAGAAAGTAGTAAGGTTTACAAGATTATGTTTTGATCCAGGGAAAAACAGTAGAAGTGCAAGGCTGGGGACTTCAAGCAGAAAGAGCCAACATTTCTGGCTAAAGCTAAATAAGCAGAAGTATAAACTCTCTAATGGAAATAACATACTCAGGAGAATAATTAACACAGTGAGGAATACAAGTGGACCACAGTACCTCTGAGGGCATCACAAACATGCCTGGTCCAATTGACAAGGAAGTAGAATAAAGATTTGATGGAACAGTGTGTGGATGTTTATGCCTAATTTAGCTAAAACAAAGCCAGTTTCTGTCAAGAGTACATCTCTTGTGACTTCAGGTAGCTATACAAGACTGGCTCACTGCCTTTCACACACATGGCAGTTTTTGAAAGTTAGGAACATTTCTTTGCCTTTGATTATGTGAATACCTGTGTATACCAGGGTACAGTTTTGCCCTAGGAGATGCTTTTTTTCTAGAAATGAGTAGTTGCAGAGCAGTGTCACAGCCAGCCTGCTCTGACCACAGGCAGGTGTGATCTCAGGTAGGTCTTTCAGCAGCATTGAGGGTGACAGCATTTCAACAGCACTGAGGTCTTTCAGATTGCCTTGAGGGCGACAGACCCTTCCTGGAGCTTGCCGTAACCTCACATTTCCCCAGGGATGCTTGTGTCCTGGAGTTCTTTGTGACCTTGGGACAACTGTGGCAGCAGACCTGCTCGAGGGGTCACCTGGTGCTATGATTTTGTGTGGTGGTTTGCTTATTTTTAAGGATTACACTAGCTGATGAGGCCTTGTTATGTCCTGTGAGGCCTGGTTACAATAATGCTGTTGAGTACAAAGAATCAGAGAAGCAAGAAAAGTTAATAGGAGAGAAGTTCTCCTCCATCAAAATCACTACAAGGACCTATTGCCTTGTGAAATTCAGCTTAATCAAGCTGCAGATTTTCATACATAATGCAGTGTCTGTCTTCACTGATCTCATTTCAATTTCCCTTAAAATCAAATGTCTAATCAGATTCTCATCTACATGGTTCCTTCAGCCTGTGTGGCAGAGTGCTCCTAACAAACCCGAGCACCCAAGCGTTGCCATTACGGCACCTGCATGTTCCTCGTGCAGTTCCCAAGGACAGTGCCATGCACGATGCCAAAGCAAACTGATGCACTTTGATTTTTTTTTTAATTTAGATCAGCAGCAGATCTCTTAGCATAATCTGATGTGGCCACATTTGTGAGATTCTTTTTTACTGTAGCACAACACATCTCTTGAACTACAGTCTAACAGGGAAAAATAAGGCTAATGGGGATACTCACAGGCTATGGGGAAGCGAAGAGTGCAAAAAAAAATTAAAGAAGTGCAGAGATACAAGTCAGTGATGATTTTTCAAGAAGCCTAAGCAACAGTGAAAACATCAACTGTATCTTTGATACCCTCTCCCGAAGTAAGACAAAAACTAAATGGGAAAAAATGGATATTCCAGAGTCATAGGTTTAACAGTGTGAACTCAATTAAGATACTTGAATACATACATTGTTCATATGGGATGCTTATTGTCTAAATCTCTAAGCTCAGCACTCAAAACAATACTCAGTTACCAGACACCTCAAGATCTTGGCCTTCATTCCCAAGACCGGATTGGAAAGGTATGTGATTAACTAAAAGATATGTTTGTCTCCCACAGACCAAAGCTATTTACCAGTGAAATAAGGCTATATATAGGAGAAGAGCTTGGAATGGGATGGAAATACTCACAGACTGGGGACACAAGCTCCCACAGCAGCAGGCTGCAGCTGTCAGCTGTAAGAATTGCTCACCATCCATACCTTCTCAACGGCAATAGTTGGGACACTCCAGAGCTTTGTAGAGTTTCTCCAGCACAGGATTTTCCTACAACATCACCAGAAGCCAGTCATCAGACATTTCATTAACATTTACTTGGTAATGGGGGAATAAGTTGGTTTTAACTAGTCAAACCCTGGGGATTTTACACCCCTCCAAGTTCCTACCCTGGAACTGGGGCAACACCTTGATTTTGGTTCCAGGACCTCCCGAATGCTGCCACCCCACGAGCCCCTGTATGACAGATACACGAACATAACCGCAGCTGGCAACCAACTTCAAAGACCTTGGATGCAGCATTGGTCTGATATTAAAACCCTGGCACAGAAAGTAGGACTTCTGGCCCCAAGCTCGCAGCCGAGAACAAGACTGTACTAACAGCCGCCTCCTCGGGCTTGCAAAGCTGCAGGCAGCCGGCCAGACCCACTGGACACCAAGGGCTCGCCTGAGTCGAGCTTGTGGCACAGAACTGCCCCTGCTGCAGGAGCTGCTCTTGCCTGGCTGCTGCACGGCCAGTTAGCCGAGAGCTCCCTCCTCACAAGCCCCCATGATACAAGCCTCTGTTCTCATTGAAACACAGAAGCATTTTCTGTTTCTTTACATCTGGAGATCCTATTTTTTTTCAAGTGTCACGTTTGTATTGCCATTCCTCAATATTATTGATTTTGAAAGGGTTGCTACATCACAACTACATCCCTCAATTAACACAAGTGTTCTTGCTCTCAGCTTCTTCCTATGCCCTGTAATCCTGCTGTTAATCCCTTTGTTTTCTTTTTTATTGCCCATATATGAGGATTTTCAGACATTAATAGATACTGCGTGCTTTGCCCATGTGTAGGCAGCTCAGAAATCTTTAGACAAACTATTCTCTATAGGTAGATGTTACTATGACACTTTCTTGAGGACAGGTACTGCCTTTCCCATGCCTCGTCTTTCAATTTAGCAGGTTATCAGCTTCTATTTTAAGGAACATATTTAGGGGAAAAAAAAAAGTGGTAGGTAGATGTATTAACTTGGTTAGTAATTCATAATTTACCTCTTGATAACATTTTCCCTTATAGTATAAGAGCAAAAATTTAACACCGTTGAGGTCAGCGTTTCCCAAGGCTGCAGGGCCAAAACACGGTCCTGAAAATTCTGGGAATTGCTGGGGATATTAAACACCCGGGATAAGATTACAGGGAAACAATGCAGCCATTTGGAGCCGCGCTTTCCCACAGCGAAAGGTTCAGCAAGGCCCAGCTGGTTGTTTTGACTTCAGACACTGACTCAGGGCTTGGAAAGTTGGACACCAAGGGTGGAGCAGAGAAATGATTTGGCAGACAAAGGGAAAAAAAACTTAACCTTTCTCCGTCCTTATGCTTATGGCACCTACCAGGCACTGCAGGGCCTAGAAACCAGATGAGCTTCTGTGCGGCGTGGGGCTTAGCAGCGCTTAAGCAATTACAGTGCTGCATTTTTCTCCTGCTTCGCTTGCGCTCTGCCTTAAGCTGGGGGCTGGGCACTAGCTCGCGTGCTCAGCTTGTCTTAGCATGGCCCAGGCCTGGCTAACTGCAGGCTATGGCTGCAGGATAAAATCACACAGAATCACCTCAGTTTCCAGAAATTCAAAAAAAAATTAAAAAAAATCAACCTGTTTTCCCAAAGCTTTCCCTTCCCCTTTTTTTATTGCATTTAAAGTTTATTCAGAGTGTTCCTTGCTTTGGGAGGAAAATGAACCTGCTTTCTGCAGCTCCCCTAGCAGTGGCACAGCTATTTCGATTCCTTTTTTTCTCTCTTACACAGTGTAACGTGGGTTCACTGGCCGAGGGGGCCAGCAGGCCCCTGCCTGGTGATTTATCAGTGCCATTTCACTTTGCATGTGCTTGACACCCAGCAAACCCAACTGCAGCTTCACCTTCGTGGAGATCGTAATCACGGAGCCTCCAAGAGGGACCAGTGACGGAGGACGCCAAAGCGACGGGTGTTTTGTGCTTGGCGGGTGGTGCATCCTCGCAGACGGAGCACGGTGGTGTAACTCAGGGTGTATGACAGCGCTGGCCAGACTCCCTGCACGTGGATGCTCCAGCTCACGGAGCAGCTCAGCCTTGGCCGGCTGTGAATTCCCACTCGGAGACACGTTGAGATGCTCTGGAGAAGGGAACAATCATTCCTGCAGAGTTATTGTTCTCCACAGAGCACTATTCCCTTTACAAGCGAGCAGAGCAGGCGGCGCGCGGAGCTTCCTGCCGTAGCCTCCCTCCTCCTTCAAGAGAAATATGTTTTGCACGGAGGAAGCCCCAAAGGCATCGTTAGCAGCATGTTTTCTTGCCTCTCTGAGAAGCCCCGCTGCCCGGCTTCCTCCCGCGGAGCTCCTCGCAGGTCGGGAGCGCTGACAGGCGCCCTCGGCACCTCTCCGGGGCCGCGGGAGCCGCGTCCAGAGCCGCCTCGCGCTGGCACGGCCGCGCCGGGGGCGGGCGGGAAGGAGCGCCAGAAATGAGAAACATTTCCAAACATAACATAAAAGGTCTTGCCTTAAGACCGTGGATTTCCTTTTTGGTACTTTCAAAGAACGCGTCTGTAGCTCTCCTTGGCGGGGCGGCCGGGTGGGACTGCGGTTTTCTCCTCTTCACAGTAACGCTTTTGTTCGGTGGCGGCAGCCAATTTATGGAAGGAGGAGGAATGTTTATGTAACTCGCTCTGCTTTCGACAAGAAATAGAAAAAATAAAGGAAAAGAAAAAAGAAAGACTGGTGGAGGGAGGCCAGTCAAAACAGGATTTTTCTTCCTTTCTGGACACAGATGTTGGGGAGGGGGGAGGAAGAAGGCAAGCACAGCTCCATCTTTGCGCTCAGCGAAACACCATTTCCATTTTTAGAACCTTTTTTTTTCAAACTAGGTCAAAAAAACAAACCCCTCCATTCGATTATCACCATAATTTACTTGTTCCAAAACGTGCCATGTTGGAGAGCTGCTCTGTTGACATGCTTACAATACCATAAACCGAGAAATAGATGTATTAGGGTCGGATGATACCACTTTTGCCTAGGCTGCTGTGTCCCAAACATGCAGTTGGCAAGTGCTGCTAGACTGCAGATGGTGAGTGTCTCTCCGTAACTGGAGCCGAGTTTCCTGCCATTTCCACATTAGCTGGGTTTCCAGGACAATTTGCAAAGTGCAAAATAAAACAAGGTAGCCAAAACATGGACCTTCTTACTTAAGTGTCCCAATTGTCTTTATTGCAAAAGCAGAAAAGCAAGTATCACTGAATTTCTGCCATGTCGACCTACTTTGCTAACGCAATAACACTTAACACCTTGCTTGAATCCTTAACTAAAGTATCCATCTAAAAAAAAAAAAAAAGACTTTGGGACAAATTCTGCTTAATTGGGCAAAAGATTTTAATTAAATAAGAACAGGGGTCTTAAAAGTATAGATGATCCTGTGAGAGCCTGTTTCATGTTGGCCCCCACCTGGGTAGAGCTAAGCAGGTGCTGCTTACCCAAACTCAGCACAGAGCCATCTGAAACGTCTCAAAATCCCGTTTCAAATGTGAGGAATCACTGCTGGCCATTACTTGACACCATCACAAAATACATCCTGTCCCATTTAAGTGCCACCAGCATAAAACCAAGTGGGCACTGAGCCAGGCTTTGTAGATGCTAGCACTGACAAAATAGGACCACAGAGTCTAAATTCTCAATATGGTCTATTTTTTTTTTTTTTTTTTTTTGTCTCAGACAGATATACAGAAGTCTCACAAAAAATAACAAGGAAAATGCTATAAATAGAAAACAGAAGTTCAGTGGCTCATAACTCCAAGTGAATGTAGTGTTCTTGTTAGCCACAAAAAATACAGAGCTCAAGAGACACTGAGGAAGCTTCCCCTGCCAAAGTATTTCAGCCTTGACAGGGAGAACAATTTCTGGAGAAAGAGACAGTTTCTATAATTATCTGGTCCTTTGCCTTGTTAAGACCACCAGTTTATTGCACTGGGCCAATAAAGGCTCTTTGGATGCCAGCAGTATCCATGACTTTCCATTCAAGGTGCTCAGTGCTCAGGGCAGAGCACTTCTATCACCAAAGCCTCAAGCTATCCAAATCCCCTGCAAAGCCGGACTGCACCAGTATGACCAAGGGATGGAAATCATTCCAGCAACATTATGCAGCCTGAACCCCCTGCTCAAGTGTCGAGAGTTTATTTGACACAACGGGCCAGATCTGAGTCGTGGCTGCCTTACCTCCTCCCAGCTGCAATTGCATTGCACAAGCTCGACAGGAGTCTGGTCCAATAACAAGTAATTTGCCATATGGAAGCTACTGAGCAGACATCTGCAGGACACTGAAAGTGTTTTTCTACGTACAGCAGTGAGCGTTGCAGTTGTGCATTCCACAGAGACCTCGCTTGCTGAGGAATAAAAATGAAACAGTATTTAGGGTTTGGGTTTCTTGGCCTTGAAAACCGAAATCTGAAAACAATTAAAGCCCAGTGCCATACCAAATCAGTTATGCAGTCATTCCTGGATTTTCCCATGGAATTTTTACATAAGAATTAGGCCGTATTTAATGCAAGCTAACACACACAAAGACTCGTGCTGGTCAGAGGCAGGCCAGCTTACAGATGAATTTCAGAAGTTTTTGCAAATGTATGCAAAAAGTCAGTTAGCAACACACTGAGACACACTGCTCGAGATTCCTAGGAAGAAGATGAAAGCTCCCTCATTAAAGGCATCTCATAACTTGTCCTTGAGAGATGGGTCCCCTTCAGGCTCTGCTTGTCGCATCTTCTCCATCCATGCAGATTTCCTTCTCTGTCCCACCTTGTGCTCCCCGTCCGGCAAGAGGGACCCTGCACCTACCTCCCCGACTTCCCTTTGGGCACCTTTTGGCCGTGGCCCTGCTGGGGGCTGGATCAAGGCCCGTGCTTTCCCACAGAGCGGGCAGCCTCTGCGGCAGGTTGGCCGCTGTCCAGGAGCGCGGCAGAGAGGCTCCCCGCAGCTTTCCCAGCGACGCGCGCACCCGCGCAGCAGCTGGGCACGATCTGCCCTTACAATGGGGCGTCTGTAACCACACAGCCAAATCCAGCCCCAGCATGGAAGGAAACACCATCCAACCGGAGGTCAAGTTTTGAATTATAATGGTGCCCTCCAGACTCGAAATATCTGAATCAGCTGCTTCCCCCTTCACGCAGGGCGCTGCAGCTAACGTGTCTTTATCCCACTGAAAGTCTGATTGCCTCGAGAGGGGAAGATTGTAAGATTCCTTCTGAAAAATGAACCTTTTTCCTATGCACGAGAGAGAAGACGACAACATGTTCTCAAGGCAATAGGATCAGGTAGTAAATTCTTAGCTTGCTTTCAACATGGGGGGCAGCTGGTACAAACTTCTAGTGTGTTTGGCTTTGCAAGCGTAGATCTCAGGTTATTTTCAAGTATCTTATCAGTGCACTTGCTTCAGTTCTTTCCAGCTCGTTCACGACTACTGAGATCACTGCAAAACTCACTAGAGTTGTTGGCTGCCCCACCTGAAGGGCCCCAGAGGTGGATCCTTATCCAGATGTGGACAGGACAGCTTGAGAGGGGAAGGCAAGGGGAAGGGAAGGGGA
>VZSG01000179.1:340970-357163 GCA_013398315.1 Nothoprocta pentlandii | reverse complement strand
GGGAAGGGAAGGGAAGGGAAGGGAAGGGAAGGGAGCAATTTTGAGGCTTTTATGGTTAACTCAGAGCTTTTCTTTCACTGAGCCAAATGTTGTCATAATTTTCACTGCATTAATCTCTAGAGTTCAAATCCCTGTTTTAACATGACACTTTGGATGTCAGATGACAAGTGTTAATATTCATTATTCTATAAAGCTATAAATATCCTGGAGTACAGCGACTCACTGGAAAGGACACGACTGAAATGATTTCCTGAGCCCTGCACTTACACTGAGATCTTCACCACCGATATTATTTTCCACGTAGCTGAAACGCTTTTGTTGCACTTATTTTGGCTCTAAAATTCACTCCTACACTTGCATTTTAACTAGCACTTGTAAAGCGGAATTAAAACCCTCCAAATTTCCAGTTCACAGTAGGCGACTGGCACACAGGCTTTCACATTCAGGCTCTTCACCATTACCCGGCTGCACCGCACAAAGAAAAGTCATTGCAGTCATTGCAGAAGCTGCTGGAGTTTCCCTGTTGGATTTGCCTTGCGGACGTTAGTTATTCCCTGCAAGAACTTACTTGCAGAGCGTTCTCTCGCCAGAGGTGTGCCAGGTTTGGGGGGCAATGCTGAGCAAAGGTCTCGCCACCTCTGTAACACTCAGCAGCCCTTTAGTCTCCTCCTAGCCGTGACAGCCTGCGAAGGCGAGCGCCTCCACACCCTGCACATTCCTGCATCCCATGCTCACAGCCTCTTCTTTAATTACAAGGTGCGGCATTTCTGGACAAGAGACAGCTAATCCGCCAGACGTGTGTGTGTTATTTACATTCGCTCCAGAATTTCTCCTTTATGCAAAGATTTGGCTCCGAAACTGCAAAGGTTAGACCTCCCCGACAAGATCTCTTGCTCATGGCCACACTTTGATGCCATTTAATATCCTGCTCTGCTAACGATCGAGAAGAAGGGCTGTGAAGATACAGGGTTCAGATGTGGAAGCTGGGAGGTATTTGGATCTGGGAGTTCGCTTCCTGCTGGTGTCTGCTGCAAAATGCAACCACCTGCAAAATTAAAACTTCATATTAGCACATGAACTTAAAACCATGCCTAACTCCAGCTGGGAACCAAGATGGGAAATAGGAAGAGCAAAAGCTCTGTGTATCTCCCATATGCGAGCACTGTGGGAAGGATCCTGGGATGCTCCGACACTTCCTGAAGCTGTGCGTTGAGATCCCAGAATTCACTTCCAGAAAAGAAAACCCATTTCTGACCTTCCACATCTTTAAGGAAACTTTAACAGCAAAAAATGTCATCACTGGAGCACCTTGAGGAACAGGGCTCATTTCTGCCTTCACTTAATGTGCACGTCTGCATCCCATCCCTGTGCTGCTCTGTGATGCACCTTTGGCTCCATGAGTTGAGGTTGGGAAGTTGAGGGCAGGAAGAGGAGTTCAGGGTCCTCCACCAGGGCTCTGGCTCCGCGGACACAGCTACCTCGCCTCCTCCAAGCCTCCCTTTCATGCCCCAAACGTAGGAGGAGGAGCTCACTTACACAACTCCTTTGCAAACCTCATGCCATATAGAAGTTTCAGCCTGGAAAAGGAAAAATAAGGTCTGCCTTCACATGCATCTGCTCAGCACACTTCATGTCTCCTTTTACAGGTTCTTTAGCGTTATCCATTTGATGCAGCAGAAGTCCCCAGGATGCTCATGTGTTTTGGGGCATCACCATTTGTCTGGAGGCAGCCATCAGTCCCTCAGCATGACTTTGGGTTAAAGAAAGCAAAAAAATCTTTATTTTGACCCTTCAGAAAGGACTTTCTGACTCAGTGGAAGTCATGAATCTGATGCTAATGCTCCCTTCTGCCAAGGACTATGCTCCTTTGCCCTCTTTTTCCTCATTATTCCTCTTAAAAATGCCAGACAAGCAGAGAAAACTCCCCTGCCCAGCGGCTGAAAGCAGCAGAAATTTTATTAATGGAAAAAGAAGAAATGCAAAAGGAAGATCATCTCTGGACACAGCCCAGGCAAAGTGCAACTTGCCATAACACAGCCCTGAAAAGTACTACTAGCAAAACACCCTGGCATGTTCCAGCATCCTCCCAGCTAGCACAAAAGCTGCTTTATTGCTGACCTCAGTTTACTTGATTCCTAGGCATAACTGAATGGTGCCTTGAAAAACATATCCTCTCCACCCCACTTCAGTAAATGTTCTAGACCAACATCAAGGCCCTTGTCTCCTCCAAGCCTCCTATTCACGCCCAAAAAGTGGTGTTGGGAAGAAAAATGAGCTAAGTTACAAAAGATAAGACAGAGAATGCCAGGCTTGCGAGGTAAAATTGCTTCCTTCCAGCTTCACCTGCCTCCCATGCTTGACACAGCAAAAATCCCATAAGCAGCTTATCTGTTCATGCCCAGGAAGCGCTCATGTTACTGATGTGCATAATCTGGATGCAAAAGTCATCAAAATCTTAGTGCATCCCTGAATCCACATCCTGTTATATTCATCATGGGGAGCACAGATAAAAAGTATCAACTTCTACGAAAAAAGAAAAAAAAAAAAAAGATTTATTTGTGCTCCTTGGGGTGAGTATGGGATCACGTGGATGCAATGAAAGTCAAAAGGAGTTATCTAACCTATCTATCAGGACCCTCTGGGAATGAGCGAGGAAATGGGAATTATTAATGAAAATGTTCACAAAGTTATGGTAAAAGTAAGGTCAGGGAAGCCCCCTCCAGTCTCCAGCCCCTCGGGCTGCACGGGGATGTGTCTGTATGCATGGAAAAACTCCACCAGGGAGGAGAGCAGCTTAAGGAAAACCCAAGGCAGGTGCTGCGGAACTGGAGGTGAACCGAAGGAAGGAGACCGACGCCGACAGCGCAGAGCTCAGCACTGTTTCAGCAACGGTTTTCAGGTTTAGAGCCAGCGGGGTGGTGCAAAAGCGACTGCAGAGGTAACTGCTGCGTGAGCGCCGCGCCGGGAGGCTGCCGACACACGCACCATCATCTCGGAGCGCGACAAAAACAAACTCCTGAATCACAGCTGCCTCTGCCTCCTAGACGCGGCACACTCTGCAGCTCACAGACCGGAGGAAACACTCCCTACAGCTCCTGCAAGGCCCTTCTGCTGCACAAAGGATCTGGGCTCCTCTGCCAGCTACTTGATGGCAGCTCAGTCCCAAAGGCTGTGCTCATAGAGGAGGGATGGCAGGGGAAAAACAGCCTCCTTTCAGCTTGCGCCCTAACATGCAAGAGCTCTGTTGCTGTTTGTATTTACTAGTCACTGCCATTGCCCCAGGAAGAAAAAAAAATACAAAAAAAAAAACCCCTGCCTGATACACTATCTATATCTCTTGGCAGCAGCTTCTGCAGGAGCACAAGGCTGGAACAAAGCAGCTGCATTTCAGGTCTGCCTGTTGTGGAGATAGGGAAGTTGGACCCAGACCCAAACCTCTGGTTGCAAACTCACGGCTCCAAGTCCACCAGGGCTTTAATTTTGGATCAAAACTCCCCGACTTGTACCTTTCTAGAGAATATATAGTTTCACTTGTTAGACAGAGGATTAACAAATGGTTGAGCAGAGATTTCACAATGAATATGTGATGAGTAACTGCAGGATCACAGAGATTAAAGGTGGGAAGGAGGTGTTAGATCATTGCAGCCCTATGGCGCTTGCAGGATTGCTCTCCCCAGCGCAGCTCTTCCAGCACCGTGTTCAGGCTAGTCGCAGATGGCTCAAGCAAAGGCTCTCCCAGTTTCTTTCTGGAGGCTGTTCCACACTCTCACAGATCTTGCTGATATCCAGTTGATATCCAATTTCACCTTGCTCTGTTCTACAGCCAAGAGCCATCTCGAATAGACTTTTTCCCTACTGGCATCTCCACATTGCTGTTTTCTGTTCTTGTAAACTCACATTTCTCTGTTTGCTGCCATATCCTGTGAACAAGATCAGCAGAGACCAAATAGCATACTTCCCATGTAGGCTATATACCCGCTCCAATTTCCATTAAACTAACCTTTTTCTCCAGACAGATGACACTGAATTTCTGTAGTCTGTCTCACCATGTCATTTCCTGCTCCCACTTTTGGCCCTACAGGTATTGTCAGAGTGACAGACATAAGGACCCAATGATCAATGAGATGTACATCAATACAGGAAAGACTTTCTTCATACTTCTTGTCATTTCAATAGATATAGATTCAACTCAAAGGCTGCATAGGTCCAGCTGCTGCTCCAGTGAGAACCTTTAGGTCTTTTATTCTCACCAGTGCTGCATCATCAGTTTGGGGTGAAAAGTCCTGCAACCAGCACTGATGACAGGAGTTTGGTTTGGCTGTATTGCACAGAGCAGAGCTTTCTAAGCAACTTCACAGACCAAGACAGGGAAAAATAGGTTCTTTCCTTCAAGTCAAATGAATGGAATGATTTCTATCAGTACAGAATCAGATGGTACAAGGTAGACACAGGCTTTTACTGAGGAGGATGTGCGAAGAACAAGTGTCAGAGCGAGCAGCCCTATTGACCTTTGCCATAAAGAGGCCAGGGACAAGAGCTACCAGGACCTGGACTCTGGGAAGCAGCAAACAAAGGTGCTTCATGTGCAGGTACACGTGTGCATCCTTCAGCAAGCCTTTTCCAGGCTCCCTCCACCATGCCAAGGAGGGCCAACCAGCACCCGCTCTGAGGTCTGAGATTCCAGCTCAGAAAAAAAGTGACAGCATAGTGGCTAAAGGCACAATAACTCTGACAACGATCACGAGTGTGAGCATGCAGTGCTGATCTCATTTTCTAAGTTTTCTGAGTTCCCTGCTTCCTGGAGAGTGAAATTAGACTCACCCTCACAACCTGCAGCCTGCAGAAGGCAGCTCAGAGCAAGTAGCACAGGCTACAGTACACATGGGATAAAAACAGATTATTGTGGCTGCAGACAAATATATTCCAGCAGCACAAACTTTGTTTTAGCAAGGTTTTGAGCATTTGCATAGGGATATCCATATGGACATTCATTATAAAGGTACTTGTTTTAACAACCTGATTTCCCATCATAAGAGATTAGGGAGATGTAAACGAGGTCTGCCAGGGCAGGGGCAGCTCTCAGCCATTCCCCAGCACGAGCTGCACACACTGCAGCAGACTCCTCCACCGCTGGCGCTTACTAGGGACCTCACAGAGGTCTTTCCTCTGCTTCAAAGCATCTGTCAAGTGTTTTCATCCAAAATGTGGTGCTCGAAAGATGCGAGTCAAAGCGGAGTTGATGCAGATAACAGGAGCTGGGGCCGTAGCTCAGACCCCACCAAGCTGCCACCAGTTCCCTAGCTCAGAGGCACAGGTGGCCAGGCAGTACATCCCTCTGGGAGTCCCCAAGGGCCTGGTGGTGTTTGGGAGCTGCAGAGCTGGGACAAGCCGGTGGATCCAGGGGGGTCTCATACAATGAGCACCAGTGCATCCTCCTGCTGCGCCTCAGCAAGCAGGAGGGAGGAGGAAACTCACACAGCTTTCAGGCAGGACCTCTTCTGTGGAGGAGAGCCATAAAGTGGCTGTTTCTTCCCGTTAACCTTTACCAGAGACACCAAGTTTAGAGCAGAACCTGCCCATCTGAGGTAGGGCAGGAAAAGCACAAGGACAGATGGAAAATCCATGTTAGCCATTTGCAGATTGGCACCTCCAAAGGCACAGACACCCTTGGTGCTGCACTGAGTTGCTGCCACCAAACCTCTCCAGTGTTCCTTGTTGACCTCCAGAACCACAGACAGGTGTACACAAGGATGTGCACACAGAAAACATGCGGCTCCCATTTTTTTTCCTGTTTCTCAGGACATTTTGGGTCCTACAGACTCTTGCAGCATACGTCTGGCTCACAGGAAACACAAGTTGAGCAATGTCAAGGGCTGGAGATCCTTCAGCCAGCTACTCTTGAAGACCTCAGAAATGTTTCCATCCTGCTCAATTTGTTCACACCAGCTTTGGGAGGAGAGGGAGACAAGAAATGAGAGCCTAGGGAAGGGATTGACCACCTACAGTGGGAACAGAATCTGCTGTGGATAGAAAGGACCGTCCCATGGTTGGTGGTTGTTCCTTGCTGGGAGGGGTAGGATTGAAGCTGCCATGGGCTGGTTGACCCCAGCTCTGCAGGGAGTTAACCGAGCATCTCAGCTTTCCAGTTCCTGCATCGTGGGATGTCCTCAGCCCTCTGGTGCAGCGTTTTATGCTCTCAAGCAGCAAGGAAGCTTTCTCTATCCAGAACAGAAACAGTGTTTTTAGGGGTTTTCTTCTCCTACTTTTTCTTTTCATTAAAAAAAGAAGAAAAAAAAAAAAGGAAGACAAACAGAGGAAATGAAAGTGAAGCACTGCCGAGTGACATCCCTCCAGTGGAATCCATCGAGGTGCTTTGTGCTCTCACGTGTGTTTTCCTTCGGAAAGTCGGATCGGAAAGTCGTCGCGGCAAGTGACTGGCAGGCAGCGCTGGGCACCGCCGCACCGGGGCCGCCAGCGGCTCGGGGGAAACAAAAGGGCAGATCCAGGGAGTTTTTCTCCTCCACGAGCTCTTTTCAGCTCCACCACTCACCCTGGCAGTACTTGTGAAGGGAAGCATAACGCAGCGCCGGCACGTTTTAAAATTCAAGGTCTCCCTAACTGACAAATTTGTTGGATATATTTTGTGGAAACTGTCAGGGGTATAAAGCCTTAAAGGACTTTACCAGGAGTATTGAGTCCCAACTGAGCCAGGGACAAGAGGCCATCGCTGTCCCCAAAGCAGCCCCATTGGCACCACGGCCCCAGGGAGACGCGTGCTGCTGCCCCGCGTGCCCTGGGCAGCCCTTGCCAAGGGCCACCAGCGCCAGGCCGTCCTGGATGCACTCTCAGTGCAGACACATTCAAAACACTGAATATATTTTTCAAATTTGCAATGAGCAGTTTGCATTCCTCAAATTGTTATCACCTTATTTTTCTTTTCCGATATATTTCTTTCTTTTCCATTTGCCCGGTTCTACCTGGAATTCAGATTTACATAACGCGTAACCCAACATGTCAAGCTATGGGAAGGCTCCAGAGGCACGAGGCGATGCCATAGCGCAGCCCTTTGTCATGCTAATGATCCCTTCCCAGCTGCTCCCGCACGGAGCCGGGCGGCTGCCGCACCTCCGCACGGTGCCTGCGCCAAGTCTCTCCGGGCACCTCTGAGCAAAGCAGAGAGCTAAAGAGCAGCAATTTAATATTGCAGCTCGGCTGCCACAGGGAGCAGCAAGCCAGGATTTACAGAGCAATACCGTCCTGCTGTAATTTGTGTTTTCCCCAAGCCTCATTCCCTCTCCATGCACATCTTCACAGCAGCTCCGAGTGAGGCAGCGCAGGAAAACACAGGGACATGATCCAAGGTCTCACTTTGGCACCTGCCAGGGTAGCACTATGAGATCAGGAAGGGGTTTTGATGTGCAAGGTGCCACCTCTATGATGGCCTGGTAGGGCTGTGCTTGCACTGGTCAAATTAAAACCAAGGCCTTTCCTTCTTTCCCCACCAAAAGAAAGAGCGGGGAAATATACACAAAGTTATATACAGGGGGGAAATATATACCAAGTTATCAGTCCATGGCTTCTTCATTGCTTGTGTTGATATTTGGTTAAGGGAAGTTCATCTTGCCACGTTTCAAGGGCTGATGAAGGTATTTTACTGATCACACATGAAAACACACATCAGTCAGAGTTAACCAACAGGCACTTCCAAGGGGTAGCTCATTTACACCCATTGAAACAGGTATGTGTGATAAAATGGGTGTATGCAATTAAAATCTCTGTCTTAGCCAGGGTGCAGAATAAAGAAAATGGTCTGAGCTACTGCTTATGCCCTATTCATATTTAAAGATTTTCTTCATTCTTGTGATGACTATACAGATTATTTTAAAGTTCCAGTACTGGAGCAGCTCTGCATTTAGAATATAGAGAAAATATTTAGAGCGTGTTACGTGTGCAGGTAGCAGCACTTACTGCGTATACGCTGCTTGGTGATTTGTAATGGGAAGGGCAATTGCATTCTGAGCCAAAGCCACACTGCTCCGTTCACAGGAAGAAATGGTCCCATGGCTGCCATAGAACTAAGGGGACATGATCAGTAACAGGGGCTCAGTCACATAAAGTAAGGTATTTATCCTTTGGATTTCTACAACAGAAGGATGCCCCCCTGTGCCAAGGATTTATTAGGGCTGATGCTGATGAAGGAAGGGATCTCAGAGTATAGGCAGGCACTATGGGAGAGGGACAATTTTGGTGCTGGGGGAATGAAACCTCTTGCAAGAGTAATTTGCTACCCATCTCGACTGGCAGGAGCAGAGGTGCTCTCCACAGGCGAGGGAAAGCGAGCGGCCAGGGAAAGGCCATCCCCGCGGAGGCCTTTCCGCAGCGCTCCCGCTCCCAGGCGGCGCCGTGGCCGGCAGCCAAGTTCCCACGAGGGAGGCAGGGCCGCGGGCGCCGCGACTGGCACCCTGTCACCTTCCCGCGGAGCTGCCACAGCCGCTGCTCCGCAGGGAGCCCGGCCGCGCCGGGAAAGCCGAGCCCGGCCGCGCCGGGAAAGCCGAGCCCGGCAGGGAGAGCCCAGCTCGCTGACCTTGAGCGCACAGGCCATTTATCCCGTCGCTGCCACGGCGCTGTGACAGATTAGGTGCTCCCTGCAGCAAATTGGACAATGATGCCATGCTAATTGAGAAGAATTACCAGCTTCAGAAGAGCAGGTACTCCGCAAACTCAGGAGCTCCCTCCTAGGGATTTTGTGGGGTTTTTACTGGAGAGGTTTTCATTTTTGGCTCTGCATGCACACAGGTAAGCACACCCAGAGCACATACCCACAATTTCTCCTTGCACTCCCTGCAAGGCTCCAAGAAGGACTCAACAGAGACATTAAAAGAAGTTAAGGCACTTGCCTACCTGACCTTGCGGCTGACTCTGAGGAGAGAGCCTTGCAGCCTGCCTTTTCCCTGCAAAGCTGGAACAGTGGAGCAGCGCACTGGAGCAGCACCCTACTCAGGCCTCCTACTCCCTCTCAAAGACTTGGGGAAGCAGCACCTGCCCAAAGGCAGCCAGTTAATGCAACACTCTGCACCTGCCTGGGGGCTCTCTGCTAGAGAAGCCACATGGTGCGTTTTGGGGAGAGGAGGGCAGGACCCATCCCAGCTCCCCTCAGCTCCAAGGCTGCTTTGGGCCCTGAGCATCCCAAAGCGGCCAAGGAGAGCAGACCCTTCAGCGGGAGTCACGCTCAGGGACAAAATGCCAAGGAGATCCTGTGACCGACTCGCTGTTTCTTGCTGAAGGTTACCAAACTTCTTCTACGCCATCAGAGAGCAGCAATTGCATTGTGTTGGGCCCCCAGCTAGGAGCTCGAGGTCACTGGACTGCCAGGAGCCTGGTGCAGGCTGTGCCCACATCAAACCCAGCACTGCACCCTCAACCCTGTCACCAGTTTGCCAACAGAGTGAAAGCAGCAGCATCTCAGCAAGGGTGTTCAGTATAAGTGAAGCACAATAATATTGCTTGATGTGCTTTGAAAAATAAAAGCTTTTTTTTTCTTTTTTTTCCAACTCAAATACGCTACACATTTCCTTGGGAAATGTATTACGTGGTGGAAAGTCACCCCAAAGATAAAACAGCTCTTTTATTCTCAGCGACAGTAAAACAGACCTGACAATATAAAACAACTTTTCCTGCTGCTGCTTTCCACGTCCTGCCAGGGACCTGCTACAGCCCAGGCCAGCTGAGGCTGGCACGGTGCTTCACGGTGCTGCAGTCCCAGCTGTAGCTAACGATGCCGCGCAGAGCAGTCTCTGCAGAGAACAGCTCCTGCAGGCACATGGACCCGTACCGAGTTCAGCAGCACCCACTGAATGGTCACGTGTGGGACACAGGGGTGAAAGACATTCAGAAGATCCTCAAGAAGCACTTCTTAAAAAATTGGGGTAGTAGCAGTGATATACAACACCACGTGGTGTAAAAAGGGCCTATTTGGTTTATACCCTCCACATACCGTGAAGTCAAAGAAAATAAAAGCTATGAAACATATTAAGCCTAATCGAGGTAGGGATTTTGAACAAGATCCATGGTACTTTTTCCAATTGATCACGGTTGTTTCCAGCTCTCCCTTTTAGCACAAAAAGCCTCTGTCTCTTCTGAAGCAAACAGAATAACTCAGTGGATGGCCGAGTCCCACACGTCTCCTCTCGGCACCTGCAGACACCACTCAACTCGGGCTGCTCTTCCCCAGATGAGGGGACGTTTCCTCCCACGCAGCTCCTGGTGACGCTCAGCAGGGCTGTCCAAGGAACTGGAGCTGCTGCACAGCCCAGAGCAGATGCAGTTCGGACGATGAATCACATCGGCTGCTCCCAATGTCAACTCAGGAGACACTGCAGTGACCCTATGCACCAATCCAGGAGCTCTGTAAGGCCACAAAGCTTTCAGCTCTCCCCAAACTGATCTGTGGCCAGGGCAACATTTGGCTTAACACCCTCTGTGGCTGGTCCTACCAGCCCACAGTGACGTCTGCAGCTTCTCCATGGCCATCCCAAAGGCTCCTGAAGACCCAACAAGGCACCTGCTCTCCTGGACCCAACCTGGGGATCAACCTTGGCGTGAGCTCCTCAGCATGGGAACAGGGTGACCAAACGGTGACAAAATGGCTTCGGTGAGGGAAAGGAATATGGGGGGAAAGGATCCAGCAGCCATCAAGAGATGTAAAATTAAAATGAATTTTGGTCATTTTAATAAATATATATATCAAGGAAATCTCACTTTACTACAACAACACATTAGTATACAAGCATCTAATATTTAAGCTTAAAACATCGAATGTTTATCAAATATTGGAAAAGAGCAGACATGACTACACTATCTGGGTGTAACACAAGAAAAATCAGCTTTTTTAAAAAAAATTGGTCCTTGTGGACAAACATCTAAATGATGATCCTACTCATACACTGTATGAATGAGATCTATATTTAATATTATTATTAATAAAAAAGCTTCTTTCTTGGAGAAATCAGGTGAGATTTGTATTTCCTTTATCCATCACTCTCCACAGTGATAACCCCTACAAACCTGCCAATCTCAGCTTTACCTGGTCGCATAAAGGTTATCACAGATTCCTGACCTAGATGCTCTTTGCGGGGTTGCTTTGGCTGGGGAGCTTTGGTGCCCAGAGCCCCTTGGAAAGCCCGTGCCCAGAGCCCAGGTGAATCCTGCCCTTTGCAGGCACAGGGAGCTCTTAGGAGATGGCCACAGCTGAGACAAATACATCCAACCTCTGATTTTGGGAGCAGCAGGAACTTTTTAACTTGATGGGTCCAAGACATGCAGTGCTCTCAGGTCAGCCCTGGCTAATGTGTGGGTTAAATAGCAGTCGTTTGCAAATAGCCTTCCCCGGGGAATGTCTAAATTGAGTCCATAGCCACTGAAATCTCAGCTCATTTCTCCAAAATGTTCTTTTTTAAAATCAAACCCCTTACATTCATTCAGATAAAGTCATGTTTATCGCCACATTCTTGATTAACATTGTGCTTTTTGTTTTCTTTTTGAAATCAACAGCAAAAGAAGTCATATAAAACTCCCGCATGCTTTTGCAATCTAAAAGAGAGAAAATTATGCGAAACAGAACAAAGTATAAAACATGCCACTGGTTCATGAACTTCATTATACGAAGAAGGAGGAAAAAAAGAGCCCCAGCAACAGACAGTTGCCATAGAAACGCTCAAGCATCCGATGCTTGTTTACAAGAGACATCTCTCTATTGTTTCTTAAACCCCTTCCTAAGGATGGCAAATCAAAAAGCAACTGAGCATCAAAAAGGAAGAACAGAGATGTTTGAATAGGAAGTTGAACTCAGTACTTCAAAGGTTAAAGGTTTCTAATAATGTTGATCCACCCTGTCCTTGTAGTTTTTTTTTCTTTCCTTTTTATGTTTAGGCTAAATCCCTGCTGTATCACTGATTTACACTTAATTTTCACGCTGGCAAAAATTAAGACAAAAAGTAAGGCACCAAAAAAAACCTGCCCTGTGTAACCACGAGCCTCGTTGGTTATTACAGCCAAGGTGAAAGCGTGCAAGTACTTGAGCTGCACACTGCTGATTAAAATCCCATAAAGAGGAACCTCCTCATGCTACGTCCTATTTTGTCAGCTGGATGAGGCACTGGGTGCAGGAACTGAGGAGCATCGGTGCAAAACGTGAGGATGATTTGCTCCCGGTCTGCACAACCAGTCTTCTGGCATAGCAAGCCCTGCATTGGGAGAAGCACATCACCCTTGCTGGTAGCATCATTTGTCTACCAGGCTTCCAACTCCTTGGTAAACATAACAGAGGATCTTCTTAATTAACGGCAGACTTCTTGGGGTCAGGGATATAGAAAACGATATGTTTTCCCCATCTGGTTGATTGGTATTTTCGGTAACAAAAGCTACACTATAGCTGGATACGCCACAGCGCCGAGCCGCAACACATCTGTGCTCTGTACAAAGTCTCCACACTTCTACACAGCCCAATGAGGCAGATCTTGGGGCCTTTATGTAAGCGGCTCCTCAGTCACTCACAACTACATGTAATGTTTGTGGCATGATTGTTTCACTTGTAGAAAACTATAAAAAAAATCCATTGAAAATAAAATTTTGATAGCTAGGTGGACATGCTGCGCATGCTTCAGCAGAGCGGGAAAGGCGCCTCATACTTTGCTTCCTTTGCTGCAGCACGTTTTGTTACTCGGTAGCGATTCCTTTTTCCTTACGGACTTTTTCCAAGATTCGCCGGTGTTAATCCTGTCACTGCACCCAGTCTCAAAATAATCGTAAAATTTGCCTTTACACTCGAGGGCATGGGGGCCTCTGAGGGCTTCACAGCTTAGGGTGCTGCCGTCTCGCTCAGCCTCGTCGCCTCCCTTCTCGTCACTAAATTTTGCCTGTTCCTGGTCACCGTGAGGCCGGGCAGGAGCGAGGAACATTTCGCCAGTAGGGGCCTGGTTGTCACTCCTGTATGGAGAAGCACCGGGAAGACTATAATCCGCTTGCTGGGAACAGCCTGGCAAAGATATGGGTGGGGAGGCGGAGGAGGAGGAGGAGGAAGAGGAAGTATTTTCTGTGCTAGCGTTAACGGAGTAGGGCAGGTTTAAGTAGTGGCCACCACACTCCTGGTAGAAGCAGCAGGCGTGAAGCTTCTCATACTCTTCCTTGGCCATCCGCAGCCGCTTCCTGTAGGGACAGTCCTGTGGCACGAACCACTCCTGCGGCGAGGAGCCGCCAAAGGAGCAAGCGGAGAAGCACCAGCTGTTCTGCATGACGATCTCCCCGTGGATCCTCTTCATGAGGTTGTTGATGAGCACCGACCTCCGCAGGTAGACCTCGGGGTCGTCGATGAACTTCAGCTTCTCCAGAGACATGTAAAGGATGTGGGCCCGCTCCTCGAACACCGAGACGGTCTGAAAATGCAAGAGATAGAGACTGAGATGAGTGGGTATGGAGGAGGCCAAGGAAGCCGAATCCATCTCTTTCCTTGCAAGCCGGGCTGAACCATAAAGCAACCAGGCAGCTCTGCCCTGGCAGTCCCAGGGGGGTTTCCGATGCGAACAAACCCCAGTCGGTCTCCCAGGGAGCCTTCAACAAGGCCGCAAGCCGGGGCACTGGCCCCCCACCACAGTGCGGCTGCCAAAGCGTGGCCGGTGCCACCGGCGGCCAAGAGGTCCCTGTTGGCCGAGCACTGGAACGGCGCAGGGAAAGCGGCGGGAAGAGCCCGGCTCAGGGCACCATGGCCACACGCGGCGAGCAGACGCCAGGCCGCACGCGCTCCGCAGGACAGCAGGGATGGGGACGGGGTCGGGCAATGAAGAGCGGGCAGGGATCTGCAGCTCCTGCCTTCCCAGCAGGATCACCTCTGGGACACCAGCAGCACGGAGAGGTTGCTCTCCTGGAAAGCCCCAGGCCCAGCCCCACAACCAGGCCTGGTCAATCAACGCAGAGAGGGGCAGCGTGCCCCACGGTGCACAGCATTAACTAGTCTGCACTCCCCGTGCACAGCATTAACTGGTCCGCACTGCGAGCAGGAATTCGGCGGGCGCGGGCAGGGAGGAGCCGCGCACGGAGCGCGCCAGCTCCCGGCCCCCACACGCACCCGCTGCCGCTTCCCTTGCCCACGGGGCTGCAGCGCTTTGCGGCGCGCGAGTCGCGGCGAGGAGGCCTGCGGGAGCCTGAGGCACAGCTGCTTTTCACATCCCTTCAGCTCTCCCCAGCCCTCTGGCTCTTTCTGCAGCCCAGGCCTGTCTGCAGGGCTCAGGCGCAACGTGACGCCTCATAAAAACAAAAACTGGATGTGTTTTTCATGCGGTCCCCAGCTGAAACCGCTCCGATACAGGGAGTAAAAATGACTCACTCTAAATTGTACTAAGCCTATAGGTTAATCTCTCTCCCTTTCATTGAAGCCATGGCCAGTGAACCCATAAAAGCCTCGAGGTCCTCCTGGAGGTACGTCCTGGATAGCCACCAGTAGGAACAAGCCGGCAAAGGCCTTCTGCTACAAACGCTTGGTCCAGAGCCCTGTCGTCCCCCTCCGGGGGGAGAAGGAACCCGAGCACATAGCTTGCCCTTTCTGGGCAGAGGAGGCATACAAATGCGCAAGGAATAAAAATTACATCATGCATGGATTCTAAAAATGTGTAAGGAAGTCAAAGAAATCTGGTGGGAATCCTCCCTCCCCCAGAGCTCCATGGTGCTGAGGAGGAAACGCAGCTGTGCTGGAAAGCACAAGTCAGCGACCTGAGATGTCTGACATGACACTTCCACGGCAGCACAAAATGATGCCCGAGACAGGTCTGTCTGGCCAGTACCTCCCCAGCGGGTTTTCACACCACCAGAAAGGACAAACAACCAGTCATTTCTAGGAGTCAAATAATCGCTGGTACAAAAATCCGACAATCTCTTCAAAAAAGAATCTGGCTGAAATGAGAGAACGGTGTGTGTATAAATGTATGTACACACACAATATATACAGCACATGTTTCAACACCCCCTGTACCATTTCTTCATTGCTCTGCAAGCTGATCAAACACCTTCTGGGATTAATGACAGGGCAGCTTTCGCCTTCTGGTCAATTATTCACTTCCAGCCAAAACTATCCGTAGATAAAAAATTCCTTGGCCACGCTGAGGTCCTTGGAGAGCAGGCTTGTCATTACTGCTCACTCCTTCTAAGTGAAAATCTCTCCGGAGAAATAGGACCCAAGTGGCCAGACCTCCCCAGGAGGTGCCCCTGGTATGAAGGAGGGCTGAAATTTAGTCTCATCTCAGAGGCTGCCTCTCCAGGTGGGAAGAGCGATGCAAGCAAAGATAACATAGGAACTTGCTCTGCATCTTGCTTTGTTTTAGTTTCTGCCTCTGGGGCTCTTGTGGTACGACTGCCTCCCATGAGCAGTGCTTTAATCACGTCCTATTATGTCATCTCTAACTCCACGAGCAAATGGATAGCACGGGAGCACCAGGGCCAGGTATGGTCCCTCAAGGGAAGGATGAGGCCTCAAGGTGCAAGCCACCCTTGAGCAACATCAGTCCAGGTGTTCAGCTCCTTACAGAACCGAGCAAGGGCATAAAACCTCTCATAAAAGTCAGGTTGCAATTTTGGATTTGCCAGCCTGGGAAATGCTTGTTCTAATCCCTCTCTTGGCGGCTTTAATAAAAAAAATCATTTACTAATCTGTTCTTTTGGTGTTATTAGCTTTTTAATAAACAGGATTAAACACTGAAGCAGATTGAACTCCCTTTTCTAGTCACTCTGATTCTCTAGAGGATCCCTCTACCCATTTGGGGATTTATGAACCCAACTATTATTTTCTCCCCCAGGAAGAAAAAAAAAAAAAGTTTTGAATGAATGGGGGAACAGGGATCCTTTTTATTTACTATGTTCATTTTGGTCATTCAAGCAGTTTCTGTAAAGATGACCTAAGCTATTCAAGACAAAACCGTGTTCCTGAGGACACCCAAGTTACTTGCACTGCCAGTTGTTACGAGTGAAGAAATGCCTTCACTGCTAGAGCCACCCGATGACAACAGAACAATAAATGCGAGCGGGTGAGAACTACTCGTTTCTAAGCAAACAGCTGGATCATTCCTCTCATTTCAGCGGAGCATTTCAGCCTCCTGGAAATGGGTCAACCAAGTGTTACTAAGCACCCAAAACTCAGAGCAAAAAAAAAA
>VZSG01000179.1:251138-339530 GCA_013398315.1 Nothoprocta pentlandii | reverse complement strand
GCTGCCTCAGGAGCAAGAGAAAACCCGGACCGCTCACATCTGCCCATTGTTTTCCTAAACCCTGGAGGGACGCGCCGGGCATGGAGGAAGGGCCGGCAGCGCCCAGGGCCTTGGCGCTGCCCCCGCGCCAGCCTCGCGCCGCTGCCCCGCGCCCCTCGCGGGCCCAGGCTGCCCGGCCTCGCCGGCAAGGCACCCAGGCGGGCACAGACCCCTTCCTGTAACCAAATTATTGGGTAGCTCAAACCGGCCTTGCAGGCAAGGACACCTGCATTGCATGCGGCCCCGGGTCACCTGCATTGCATGCGGCCCCGGGTCTGTTTTCGCAGAAACACCCACTCAGGGAATCCTAAAGCCGTGTCCTGGCCCGTCAGAAACTGGCCGTGGTGCCGGCCGGGCCGGGAGCTGCCTGCACCTCGTGCCGTGGCTGCGTCGCCAGCGCCGGGCGCTCTGCTCAGCGCCACGAGGGCTCTGTCTGCTGACCGGCCCTAGCAAACCGCCCAAGAGCTGCCCTGAAAGAAAAGCCATCGCCTCCGCGCGGGAGCAGATTACGCTGCCGCGCAGGCACCGCCGGCCTCCGCTCGTTGATCCGCAGGGAAGGATCACGCGCAGCCGGACATCCCTCTCCTCGTGCTGGCGTGGTGTCAGCCCCCAGCGCCCGGCCTTGGAGAATACGGGTTGGAAGGAACTCGCGGCCGCTTTGGGGAAGTGGGCATGTTTTTGCTCATGATGAATCCAGCATCAATTTGTGGATTCTTTATTTTATTTTATTTTTTATGAGAGCGGAGCTGGAATGGGCGATTTTGACTGTGCATTTTCCCCCCATATCTCATCACAAGTAGGTCTTTTTGCACTCAGGCAGAAACACAGGAAGGAAGGAAGCATTAGATGCCTCCTGCCCGGTGCTGCTGTTGTGTCTTGCAGGACGGAGTTCCCCGGCCAGCCTGCAAAGTGCAGGACCTGCTTCTGCTGCTTGAACACACGCAGTTAATAGAGGCTGGCCAGGCAATGTCCACCCCCTGCGCCTGCACCCGTGCTGTGCTCTCAGACAGGGTAAGAGTGAACGTAACTAACAGAGCTTCTCTAGGGGCGGAAGCGCCCAGTCCTGGCACTCTGCCGCCGCACCGGCCTTGCTCCGCAGGAATCGCGGTGAATCCTGCTGAATCTGCGCCCGAGTATCTGCCCAGAAGTCACAGAGCGACCGGGCGTCAGATCCGGGACTAGGACCCAGCTCTGCTCCGGCCCGGAGCGCAGCCCACTGCTGCTCCGCGTCTGGGTGCGTGGAGGGTTTCATCCAGCCCCCCTTGGCCTCGGGGAGCCTGTGCCGAGCAGCGCGCGCCTTGCTGCGCTGCCATCAGCGCCGCTGGAGGCGGAGGGTGACGGATGCGCCCTGGAGCGCACAATGCGCTCGCTATACAAAACCACAGCGACAGGCTGGCACTTGGCGCTGGGTTCAGTTTTTAAAAATCCATTTGGGAGCCGTGTGTGGGCTCCGGTGGCGCGGGAGCCAGGCACGGTCTTTCCATGGAGCCCAGCGCTGGGTCCTTTGGCTACCACAGCTTTCCCACTTCGCCTGCCAAGCGCCCACGGTGCGAGGACACCCCAAGGCATCCACAACAGCCTGAAGGTTAAAATGTCAAACTTTTCTTCCGCGTGCACTTTGGCTCCGTAGGGCTACTCGACCTTGCCACTCCGCTCCATTTGCCGGAGCTTTCCCTGCCTCTTCCTCCAGAGCCATTATGATGTTAATGAGAGCGCCGTAATGATGCCATTCACATTATAACAAGCCTGGTGTGATGTCAGTGAAAAGGGCTCTTTATACCCTTCCAGAACGCCTCTAAAAACCCAAACTTAAATATAAAACGCCTGCTGCAATAAAGCCGCAGGTCTCACCAGGATCTAGGCAGTGCAGAGAAGAGCCTTAAAGGGGCTTTCCTACGCCCTGGGTTTGCACCCAAGTTGGGTTGAGGTTCCAGTATTTACCATATAACCCTCTTCTGGAGTATTTTCATAGCATAACGAGATAACTTAAGGAGAGAAGAATGTTTCTGAGCTGAACTCTATCACTGTGGCTCCCAATGCTTAGGAAATACAGTTGCCATCACTCTGTCTGCAGCTCCCTGCCTCTCTGGTGTGACTCAAAATTTGCCCTGCAGCAACCGTCCTGTGCAAGCTCTGCATGTAGGCACCACCTAGCAGCGTCCCAAGCAAGCCAGGACATCCAGAAAGAGGAAGAGGGAAGATACCACCCAGCACGGTGCATAAAAACATGTAAAAACTACAATATCACACATAAGACAAGCGAGTGGAGGCAGTGGTGGAGATGGACAACGAAGGCAGAGCTGTGCCAAGCTGGCGTGTGGAAAAAAGGACTGACTTGATGCAGGAAAAGGAGGAAAGGCAGCCGGTGACTGCCTCTGACCACAGCCATGGGCATGGAAGGAGATGAAGGAGCTTTTATTTTTGAGGAGATCAAAATGGCCAGAAGTTCAGGGCGGAGGAGGTTTCAAGCAGACATGGCAGATATGAGGCCCTTGGTTCAAATGCTTGTGGTCCGGGCTGATATGGACGCAGCTACATCCGCATGTGTGGATGTAATGTGCAGAATCAGGGTGATCCCTGAGTTCAAGGCTCAGGTGTCAAGGATAATAGCAAGGTTTCAAGCCCTGAGTTAAGTGGAAAACATCTAGAATTGGCCATGCTGAGTGAAAGCTGCACTTCCAAGGGACAGGCCTTGGCTTGGGAGCGTGGGCACTGTGCAGCAACTTTAAAATGCATATGGTATCAGAGACACGTATAACATCACTTAGCATAAACATGTTACACGAGTGAAGCAAAAGGGTTAAGCCTGGCTGAAATACCTAGACTGGTAGAACAACAGGCCTATGTGCCCACAGGGTCAATTCAGCTCTTCATCCTTCTGAGGTAGATAAACTGTGGACCTGCCAAGTCTAGTGTTTTTCCCTGTATTTCTTGGCCCTCACTTCAGGGAAGTTCAAGCAATCCACTGTTGGGATTCTTTTTTCTAGGGTTGGACTCACTGTTCAGTGGAAAGGGAATTCATTTGAGATCAGAAACTGGTTTGTGTGTCAAGAAATCGCTGTTCCACAGGAGAGTTTCAAAAGTATCTTCACTTCCTTAACTTCTTTCCTAATTTAAGTGATACAAATTCAGATGACTTGGTGTCTCTGCCTCCAGACAGAATTTTAAGCAGGTATTTCTCTCACTTTCTAAATTCCCACATAGTATTTTTCTTCTGCTTTTCACTGAGTTGAAGTCTTCCCATGAAAGTTGTTGGGGATTAGTTAGTTCCACTTAGTAAGGGTTTCCTGATGTTCTTAGCTGGCATTTTTTCAAGGAAAAATGAAAAAAAAAAATTGTACTTTTGAATTCTTAGCTTTCTAGCACAAATTTTTACCACCACCTCTAGCCTGTCAAAACAGGAGTGGATTGTATGCTTTGACTCTATTGCTTTTTGATATTTTGGGATTGACTGAGAAAACCAATTGCTCTTTTTCCTGCTTCTTGTTTCTTTGAGGGAAAGGAGTGATATTGACAGATTGATAGAAAAGGTCTCCTTTTCCTGGTCCACCCTTTACAGATATCAGCATTTTTGGTAGCCTATAATCAAGACCTCTTAAACAGTGGCTATGACAGCTATAGCTTCCACCAGAATTTATGCAATTATATGGATCTATTTTTTGCAACAGAGCTCTGGGAGACAGGAGAAAAGGTAACATCAAGTTTACTGCCAGTGTCTCCTGATGCTTGTCCTGCACATGTCTAGGAGAACACTCAAACCCGTGATATTTATTTCAGTATGTGTTTGTTTCAGTATGTGTTCAGTATGTGTATGTGTTTTTTTCCAGTGTTCTTGGCCAAAACACCCCCTGCGCTCTCCACCTCCACCCGGCCGGTGGCTGCTTCCTCCTGCTCTACCTGTGGAGCTCCACACCGGCTCCACTTCGCTCAGTGGGAGGCCAGTTGGCAAAAACTTGTGTATCCCATCGAAAAAAGTGCTCCTCATTACCCGAAACGGGCCCGCTGAGTTAACCCGTGCAGTGGGTTTTGGCAGCGAGTAGGTGCTGGAGGCTGCTGTTAGGGCTGAAATCAGAGGGGAAAAGGGTCACGTCAGCCAGGCTGGGCTGACAAGGCCAAGTGCTTCTGTAAAGCAGGAGAGCGCCCAGATCACGAGGCAGTTCACAGCAGTTAGTCCCTACAAGAGGCCCCAGTTAAAGCTGCTCCCTCTTTGCCCCTGTGCAGCCGTGCACGCGCGTCCCGGCCGCACAACTCGGAGCCTCCATGGGGTTAATGCTGCTGCCTTCTTCACTTCTGCCCGCTGAGGAGAGTAAACAAAACAAACCCAAAATGTGTGGCGGAACAAAGAGCAAGTTGTCTCCCGCTTTCCTGCATGCTCCTTTCCGCAGAGAATAAGAGCTATTATTATTCTTTTACAAGTTTCCTTCTAAGGGAAATAAACACCAAAGGTAGGATTCCAAGGAAATGACTCACAAATATTGGCAACAGGCTCCGAAAATTGGATCCAGCCCTTGCGAGAGCCCGTAGCAGAATACTCGCCCCTCTTCTTGCAAAATAAACTTTTCCCATACGGCCTGTACAGCAGCCCTGTGTGTGTGTGGAAGCGGAGACAGGAACAGAGCCCGCTGCTCCCGTCTCCCCCTCTTCCCTCCGGGGCACCGCTGCTGATGCCATTTTTAGCTGCAGCGCTGGAAATTGTTAATCAGGGCCTGAGTCAGCGTTGGGAGGAGGGTCCCCGCGGGCCCCGCGCCTGGCCGGGCTCTGCGGGGCGAGAGCTGCCGCCGCTGCCGCCGTCGCTGCCGCCGCCGTCGCTGCCGCGCACTCAGCGAGAGGCGGCCGGGGCCGCGGGTGGGATGCGAAACCCAGGGGAGCTTTGCTTTGCTTTGCTTTGCTTTGGTGCGAGTCTCCTTAGCCAAGAACACCAGGAACTGCAAACCCTAGAGTGGCTTCCTTTGGAGCTCCGTTCTACTTAGACGAGCTTTTTAAGTTAGAGAAGTTGGTCCTTGAGTCCATTTCCTTTGCAAATCCCTGTTTCCCCACTCCAAAGATGCAACAAACAGAGACACAGGTTCAGAGTCAGTCGGACTTTTTTTATTTAAATGTCCCTTTACAGCAAGCCTAAAACTGAGCGGCAGCCAAATATCTACTTAAGACATTAAAGGCTGCATCAGTGAGAGTTTTGTGCCTAATTTAAGGTCTCCGACATTGCCAGGTAGCTTTTTGAAGCCTATAATTCTCTAAGTGCCCAAAAGACACTTCTTCCAATAGAGCCTCTAAGTAGGAACGATGTTTACACAGACTGAGGCATCTGAATTGTGCTCACTCCCAGCCATCCTTCAACCAGCTGCCAGTAACTGCCAGGGCTGGGAAGAGAACCAGGATAAACAAGTGTGGTGGTGTCTCCCGGAGCCGCTGGCAGCTCGGCGGAGCAGCCTGGGAGGCAGAAGCTCCCCGGACCCCCCAGCACGGCACAGTTAGGGGGACTATGACATTAATGGTGGGAGGGCTGTCACTGGAGTGACAAGAATAAGGGATGCGCTGGGAACCGGCAGTTGCTGCGGGGAAGGAGATGCACTGGAAACACCAAGCCCAAGCAGGGGAGAAACACAAACAAGAGTGGAAAGAAGAAAGGCATGTCTTCCAATTCACTAGCTTTCTCAACCTGCAATCCAGAGACTTCAAAAAGAGGAATAAATGTCTTTTTTTTTTTTTTTTTAATAGGAATTATTTCATTAAACACATAATGGAGAACATTTGGGGATCCACAAATCCCAAATCCCTGTGATCAACTAGACTGCACTGTTTATCAGCCTCCTCTGGTGCTCCTCTTTTTCTGTTTTCTAGATGCCACTCAGCACTTGCCAGAAAAGCAGCTCATGGGTTGCACCAGACCAGCAAAGATCCGATCCTACGTTAGGATCCTGATTTCTCCACCAAGGTTTTGCTCTTCTGCAAAAACTTAACGAGGGGAACTCCCCATTGTCTGTGTGGAGGTGCCTGCAGGAAATATCTTCCAGTGAGTGATACTGTCGCCCCTCACGTACGCTGTGAAGATGAGTTACCCAAAGCCCAGCTATGGGACGAAGGCAGTGCAGGCCCCCAGCTGCATCTGCTGTGAGCGGTCAGGAGGGGAAGGGAGAGAGTCCAGCAGTCTATAGCATGCAGGGATTTGATTTTAAAGCATATTTAAGTGTTTTCTGTGCTATTAAAGATTTGCAATGCACACAGCATTCATTAGAAAGTTCTAGCTATTGGAAAGATTACGGTGTGAGCATCCAGTTTTTACATTTTATGTAGCTTAATGGATATGAGGCCTCTGGGCAGCCTGGCACCCCTGTGATTAGAAAAGGTGTAAAAGACACTTTGGGTGGAAAGCAACTAATCAGTGCTCTTGGGGACATCTCAAAGCCAGGCTTTCTCAGGCAGCATCATAAACACACAGTGTCATACAGACCAAGCAGAACTTGGTCTACAAACTTGTTCTTCTGAGGCTTAAGACATTCAGATTGACTCTTACTAACAGGGCTCTGTCTCTCCATTTCCCACTCTCCTTGTCCTTGCCCCTCTCTTCAGACTTTGGCATTTCAACAGTCTCTAAAAACAAGCAAACACAACAGATCAATAAAAGGCTTTATTTGTTCTTCTTTTTTTTTTTTCTTTTCAATTTACAATGCAGACCCACAAGGCTAAGTTTTTAAAAAATAAAATGCTATGTTCAGTGACTCTGACCTGTTAAGGCAAAGGAAAATGGCAACTCTGCGAACCAGGCAGAAATAACAAAATAATCATACACTTTAAAATAATTACACTATGAAAAAAATCCTGAACAGACAAAAATGAGGTAATAATAACAACTGTGGTAGTGAAAGAGTTTATATAGGTAGATCACAAACATGCATTTGTAAGAAAAGCACTCCTCTGGACAATTTTTCATCGCAAAAGCAGAGTAGTTGATTTTGCACTGACAATAGTCTGCTAACACCTACATTCAATTATTTAGATGGTGGTGCAACAGAAAGTCTTGTTTTTTTATTCCTTGAGCAACATCATGAAAGCTTAAACTTATTCTGAGAGTTAATTTTAATTTATAGAAGCATCGCTGAGGTGTATGTCCTTACCAGGAGTAGGACTCACAGCGCTGTGATCCACGGAAATGGCTCGTCTTCTGGAATGAGAAATGGGTCTTCATTAGTACTTCATTTTTCAGAACTACTTTTATTACCATGAGTAGGGGTTATTTATAAGGCTATGGCAATGCAACTCAAATCCAACACTCCCGGGGGCCAAGAAGGACCACAAGCTCCAGTTTGCTGAGCCCAGTCCCAAGAGAGGACAGAGATGCAGGTCTGGGGCAGCGGTGGCTGACAGGGATGTCCAAGCTGGAGCAGCCCAGTTGGTGCCAGGAAACGTCCCCGTCCTCTGCAGAGAGGCAGCCGGAGGCAGTGAGCAGGTGAGCCAACACCAAGAGATTTACCACGCGCCAGGGCCCCGGCGAGCGCCCGTCAGGGGACACAGCTGCTCCTGGCAGCGCTGGCGCGGCGCACGGATGGGATCTGGTGCTTCCCGGAGGCGCCGGCTGACCCCTGCCTGCTCCAAGGCGCTCGTGCAGCCACCCACAGCTCTGCTGGCCCCTTGTTTATCCCCCCGGCAGCTCCCACGGGACACGAAAGCTCCTGGCGCTGAGGGGATGTCAGGGAATGAGGGGGACACAGGGGACACCCAAGCCAAGTCCCGCGAAGCCCAAGGTGGCAGCTTTCTACCCGACACCAGAACCAACTAGGGACATGTGAGTACACTAGTTTAAATGAAACTCCAGTGATATTTGGACTGCCATGGAGTACACCATTCCACAAATTTAAAAACAGGGATGTAGAAAGCCGTGTGGAAGCTTGGATATATCTCTTTCTATGCTCACTTTATCTACAATAGTAATGATAGTCCAGCATCCCCTCCCATTTCCAGCTCCACGTCCAGCAGCAGTGCCAACAGGTACTGCAAATCCAGGTCCCCTCAGGCTTGTGCAATGAATCTGAAAAGTGACTTCATGGCTAAAAGGAGGAATTTGCGAGCAAAGCTGAATAACCATCGGCTCGAGTTCGATCGTTCCCTTGATTCACTCCTGTCATTGCAATGAAACTGCAACACGAGCTGCCAAGTATTGAGGTTTGGATGCCGCGTCACACCGCTGGCGCGCGGCGCTTCGCCGCAGCTTACCTGCCGTCCCACCGTGCCAGACCTACCCCCTTCCCGCGCTCCCAGCCCGCTCCCTCAGCCGGCTCCGGGCCTTTCCCGCAGCACTTCCCTCTCCGGCTTCCAGGGCCGCCTGGTGCCAGCCCGGCTCCGGCGGGGGAGCTGCGCAGCCCCAGCTGGCTCCAGCACAACGGGCTCCTCTGCTCCAGCTGAGGGGAGCTGGGGCCAAGCAGCCCAAAGCCAAACCCGAGCGCTCCAAGGGGCGCCAGCCCAGCCCGGGCACAGCCACGGAGAGGGGGCCAAGTTGCTCTTACAGCCCTGGGAGAAGTTTGTGCAAGGTTACTGCAACATTACACGGGAGGGGAAGGGTGGCTGGCTTGCGGCTAGTCTGCTCCAGCAATTCCTTACTGTGAGCTAGGGAATTGCATCCCGGTTGTGTTTAGCACTGCTGCTTCTCAACCTCCGAGGGATAAATCATCTTAAGAAAGAAATCCCAACAGCTAAAAATCTGGATGTTGAGAAGGAGCCCATTAAATTATGAAGCAAATTATACAAGCCTCTTGTGTGAGGCTCTGCTCTCCAAAAGCATTAGCAGCTTTTTACAGCTCTACACCAACGAGGCAGTAATTTCTTTACTTACAGAAGCACAGTACATAAGAAATAAAAAGGTCCTCAAGAAAAATAGCTAAACTGACATTTTCTGATCCAAGGGGCACAGAAGGAGTTAAGAACAGTAGAGCATAGCCAGCAATTGAGAAAAAAACTAGCAGGAGAAATTAATCTGGAAGCCTGAGTCAGTCACACTAAACTAGGCTGTAGACTTCCCAAAAGCAAAACTAATCCAGGAGAGCAGGATAAATATCCCTTAATAATCCAAGCCAAATATAAAAACATGAATATTTTTACCAAATTCATGTAATCTTGAAGGAATTATCTGCTTGTTCAGGTTCTGCTCTCTGTCCCTACGTATGCAGACCAGAAGGGAAAGCACTAAGGAACCGCAGGAAGCCAGGGCACTGAAATGAAGTTCCTCATTCACTCTATCCTGTAGACATTTTCAAGCACAGCTCATTTTCACTCCTCAGATCTAACCCTGGTATCATGAAACATACATTAATTTTCAAAGTATACTTGCACAGTTAAATTAATTACTTAAATAAAAGCGCAAAGTTAAATTGATAAACTTGAATGCAGGTTTTGCAATTGGTGTTCATTCTCAGAGCCACTCTGCGCTGCAGCAGGATATGGATTAGCACAAATCTAATTTACCTGCTACTGCTCTAGCATTTCTTAAGATAGGTGCTTTTATGACACTTGGTATATCAGATATTTCATGTCTACGTGCTAGGAATTACACATCAACCACCAGGTTAAAAATAAATGCATAGGTTAAAACAACACAAACCAAACAACCCTTCATCACTCCTGCTTTACCAAGTATTCAGCTTTAACAGTTTTACAAAATCCAAACTGAAGATGATCTGAATGGAAGATTTGATTTTGTCTCTTTGCTTCTTTTAGCCAATGAAGGTGGTCAAGTCACTTACCTCTGGTTTCTGCTCAGTGCTCTTCCAGGTGCAAAGTAGCACATAATGGTACATGGGTGTTTTGAAATCCATAATGAAAGACTTGAGCACTCATACAAAATTGGGTTTAGGTGTATTTAGTCTCCAAAGCAAATAAGTTATCATGCATCCTGCAGGCTGTTGGCTTTAATGGGGCTTTTATTTCAATGACAAAATCATCCCAAACTAAAGGAGATTTAAAATAATAGAATGAACATTCTCTGTACAGTTCTAATACTGACACTGTGACATCAACTGCCTTTTACTTTCTGGCCGAGAAAAGCTTTTCAATTCATGCCTTTTTTTTTTTTTTTTTTTTTTTTTTTTTTTTTTTTTTTTTTTTTTTTTTTTTTTACCATTAACGATATTTGAAAATAAAGATATAAAAAAGAATCCAAAACAACTTTGGTATTTGGGCATCCATACATTGGGTATGGAAATAATTATCTGTTGAAAGCAGAAAGTCTAAAGATAGACTGGACACGTGGAAGGTGTCACACTGAAGAGCTCGACAAACTTGTCTAAAGTTATTCTGCAAATTAGCAGGATTTTTTGAGACAAAAAGGGAAACAAATTCAACATTATTGATATTGAGTGTTTTTTTGACTTGCTTAGTGGCTATTTTTAGTTCTCTAGTATTAAAGAACTAGTATGCAAGGACTATACGTGAGCCAGCTACTCCTCCTACAGGTCAGGCGACTGCTATCCTGGATTGCAGAAAGCAATCTTGGTGTTTCAGAAGGTTGCACGTTTTTCCTTCTATGCCCCCTACAATAGTATGGGCAGCACAGCATTGCTGGAGAGAGAAGAGCATTATCATTCTGTTGTCCATTAGATAATATATTAAGCTGAGATCTCAACTGTTGCATTCATTAAAGAGCCTGTAAGGCATTTTGTAAGGGTTGGTGCTTTAACCTCAAGGCTTGGACTAAATTCTACCTCAGTTACTGTCTACCTGAAAATTCTCATTAAAGTAAATTGATCTGTCTCCTCCCTTACACTGGTGTGTACCTGTAGCCTGAACAACTAAGAACTTTCTAGGTTTCATCTTAAGGCTAGGTTAAGAATACCAATACACTTAACTCACATAGGATTACTTGCTGCAAGGAGTATTTGTAGAATGCTTCAATATCTACTTACCAAAAAATATTGATGTGAGAGGCATAATTTCATAGCAGGGCACATTGTATACAGGAAAGAAACCAGGTAAGATTATGCCCCATAATTTGCTGAGAAATCCACTGACAATTAGCATAAGCTGCTACAAGTGAAGCCTGAGGATCTGAGTACAGACCTTCATGGCACTTGTTTTTACTAAAAAATGCTCTACACAAACCACAACAGTTCTGCTTTTCATACAAGCAAGAAATGTTTGTTATCTAGCTGTTATGTGGACTATAAATTCATGGAATCATGTTACAGCTTTTGTTCTTTTGCTTGCAGAATTTACTGGGGACATTTAATTTGGATTGCCCAGAATGACAGCGAACAATTTAAGCGTATTGTGTACTTCAGGCTTTTGATATAATAGATCTTATGCAGCATGTCTACCCTTCAAGATAGCTTTCAGTGAGACATTATGCATAATTAGGCAGGGTGGAACAAGCACTAAGAACAATTTCTTAAAATATTTCTGGCAGTGAAGTGCTTGCCTGAAGGTGGATCGCCCCTTTCTGTAGAAAAACTGAGGAGTGGTGAAACAAATCTGAGAGGTGTGCAGTGGCCTGGGTCCCAGCACCCTTGGATCTTAAGGGGCTGTCTGGATATGTCTGCTTTCCAAATACCTTCATCCGTCACCATCTCCTTCAGCTTCCTAGCACTGTGGGCACTGCTGCTGCTGCTCCGCCACCCTGTCCCTCGTGGGGTTGTCCCAAGGATCCCACACAGCCTGGAACATCCTGTGGCAGCAATTCCTGCTTGAGATGATGCCTCCTCAGGGCAAGCTGGGTCCTTGCAGTGATCTGGGGGAAGAAAAGGGATAGGTCCCTCATGGGCAATAGTTACCAATGTGAAATGCATCCCTACCAATAAAAGCTTTTTTAGGTTTTGGCTTCTGAATAGTATTTAGTGAGGATTGCCATGTAGCTTGTTGATAACGACGATCTCAGTCACCAAAGGACGGAATAACTGAGGTATGGAACATACTTATTTAACATATATAAGCATAAACAAACTGAATACTTTGAATGCAATGGCACGTGCAGCAATTTCCATATGGTAGTGCCTTAGAGACAGTGTTTCATACTATCTTCCAACAGAAGTTTATCACTTATATAGATTAATTTTATGCTAGGACGTTTAGTGCCTAGCTATTTCAGTGGCATTGAAGCAAATGGGAATTTTGGCAATGAGAACAAAGGCCACGTAAATTAGCCAAGTCTACAAGGCAGCGGGCACAGTGGGGAATTAAAGGGTAGTCCCAGGGCCCAGACTTGGTCAAACATCTACCTTGTCCTCGTCTCATGTGGTTTTATTAACGGGCTCATGCACGATTCTGCAACAGCCTGGTTGCTATTTCCCGATCAGTGCCACTGCATTACAGTAGGCACTGCAATATATGTTACCTCTGTTGAGGACAAGCAGCTTGCGTTTGCTGGCAGGCCTTCCTTGTAGTCCCCTTATAATCCACGTGCTTGAAAACAAGGAGATGAATGAACAGATAAATAAACAAGGAGACGGGTACATTCCAAGATTCATCCCAAGCTGCAGCGTGGCTGCTCGTACAGCTGCTGCTGCTGCCGCCGAGAGAAGGGTCAGTGCTGCGGCTCAGCCTACGGGCTCGGGTGCTCTAGCAGCGTTTTGCATCATCCAGGGAAGCTGCTAAAAGCTCAAGTGAGGAGCTGCTGCTCAGGCTCCGAGCGAGGAGCTGCTGCTGCTCAGGCTCACGCCCAAGCCATATTTGCATGACCTTTCGCTTAGCTGTCTGCTTTGGAGTTTCATTAAATGGCTGATTAAATGCTTTCTTTTTATAAAGATGAATGATCTCTGCCTTCTATATCTCCCTGATTTCCGAAGAATGCCAGACGTTTCCCAGTAAAGGCATTAATTAGCAGAGGCTTGTGTGACTGGTATTTTAGTGCATTCATCCTCTAGGTCTCAGCATAGGCAGATGAGAATGATGCAATATCATCGAAAAATGTCTACTCAACTATAATTAACAAATGAGGTTCAAATTTTGTCTAATTTGGCATATTTGAGCCTGCTCCCTTTCTGAACTGTTGCACCACAGCGAGAGAACTACTGTGACAGGACCCAGTAATTTCAGCTTCAACTGCTGATGGATCCTTGCTGCTCTTATCCAATACAGCTGCGGAGCAGAGTGGGCATGTTATTCTGTATTTCCATTTAATCTTTAATTGTAAACAGTGTGTGTGGGGTGGTGGTGGTGGTGCAGGGATTGAACTGTCTTCGTCACAGCTCTTGGAAGTTTGAGGAAGGAATTTCTCAAGCAGGAACTGAAAGATAGTTTGAACTATTCTCATTTCACACCAGCAAAACTAAAAGCAGAAAGTTGCTTTTGCATACTGGGGTGAGATAATACAGAAGGCTACGAGGGGAGATTTCATTCTGCCTCTAAAACATACATATTAGTTCAACGTGACCTTACACAATTTGACAAGTGGATTTTCATTATTAGCAAGATGAATTGTAGGGCTTCTAATTAGGTGGAAAACAAACCAATAATGTAGTGTAAACTACAGTCAGAACATACACACCTACCACATTTTAAATTTAATAATAAATCACTTCTGTAAAGTCCAACTGATTTGTTGCATGATAGCTGATGAGAATTTTTCGTTCTTGGATCCTTTCAGGCTCATTTGCTTCTTTGTGTCCTACTGCTCTTAGCGCCGATATAAAGCACTTCTTTTTTTCCCCCCCAAGAATTCCTGTGTTGAAATGTAGCTATCAAAATGATTAGCAGGTAACAAAAAGCCTTAGCATCGCTCTCATTAATTTGGGGAAAGTGGGGTAATTTACAAGTAAAATGAAATGTCTAATATGAATCAGACACTAAATGAGAACTGCACTGCTGGACTGTAAAAACAAAACACTACAGGGAAAAAAAAAAGCATGTTACAAATTTCAACAGGAAAAAAATGCTAAATAGCCCTTCCCCACAGGGGTTTCTGGAAACAACTAGTAACTTCAAAGAGATTTTAAATGCTATCTAGTATGGAATTTGTCACGGGACCAAAACTATCCAGAGAAAATCTTTACCGGGAAAAGGTTTATCTGCTTACACATAAACTTAACTTGACCCTCTGTACGTGGAGCAATGACCGTTGCGGCTATGAGAGTTATGTGCAATTCTGCTCAGCTACGTTCAAGGAACCGAGTGAACAGAAAAACATCCATGAGTGACAACTGAAAACTGAATGTAATTCACAGACAGGGTGCAATAGCACTCCTTTTCCTGTGGTCTTTGGATACAAAATGGTTGTAGTTAATTAAAAAAACCTTATATGAAAAATTAAAACTTTGTAAAATTTAGTTTGTAATAAAGACTCTTCAATTGCCATCTTTACTCAGCTTCGTAAATCCTTACCTCTTTCAATCGACTAACAAGCATCTGATTTGATTTCATATGATTGAATTGGTTTCATAGTTAATAGATTTCTTAGCAACTAGGGGAAAAAGTTGGGGGTTTGTTTGTTTGTTTCTGTGTTTAAGACAAGGATTTCAAGTGTCTTATGGTATTTTCTAAAGAATATGGGTGTAACATAAATCTTTCTCTAGAAATTTCTGAATTACCAAATATATGCCGGGCTCCCTGTATAATGACAAGTTGTTTTGAAGTGTGGAGCCTTTTGAAAATTCCAGCCTAAATGCCAAGAAGTACCATATTACTTTGTTTGGAAAAGCTCTAGGTTTTGTACAAATGACTAGGATGGGTCTAGATAGTCAGGATAATACAAAAAAACACACGCTCTTCCTTGCTTTCATTTGAGAAGAGTCACTGCACTGTGCTCCTTTCACCTACAGAAATGAGAATAAGAGTAGCTCTTTTCCCTAAGCGTTCTTATCTTCAGGATAAGAAAGAATGCTTTAATTGTTCTATTTTTTTTTAAAAAAATTCTTTTTCACGTATGCTAACGTGTATTAAACTGTATATACACCCTGGCACATCCTAAAGTAGAGGTGCAATGAAAGTTCAGAAAGCATCTTTCTAAAATGTAGTACAAAAATCATTAGAGGATAGATCTATGCTGTGCCACCATAAAATTATAACTGTTAACTATTACTTACAGAAAGCATTCTTTCACATTTAAATCAAAATTCAATTGTTTCAGCTAACTTATTCCTTAGAAAGTTAAAACTGAGCATAAACACGCTCAGATGAGACATTTTCTGAGACATATATGCTGAAGAAAGAATCATGTGAAGCATGTCAGGAAAGAATCCTGTGTGAACCAAAGAAAATAACTGCAAACATTTTCCAAAGCCAAACAGAATGATCACCTGAGTGAGTATTTATTTGCCAGCATACATATCATATTTGTCAGAGTGTTATCATATTGATCGAATTATAACTTTAAAAGTAGAAGATGCATGACATAAAAGCTAAGAAATAGAAAGAAATGCAAAAACTTACGAAACTTGGAAACAGAGCAGAAAGTGTTAGGACCAGAATTGGCTTCTCAAAATTAAAAAGCTTTTTCTTTCTCATTATAGAGTAACGTACTCTCAACTGCAGTTCCAACTGTTGATCAAGCATTACTGTCTTTTGAAAAGTGACATCTATTAGATTAGTTTAACACGTAGTTAATTCAAAAGGAAAGCAACAACAATCCATTTAAAGTGTTTTTTTTCCCCTCCTTTTTTCAAATACTTTCCGTCAATTAAGTTCAAATGCAAAGAGCTACATTCCAGATGTAGGAAATAGTCTTTGAATTAACCAGAGACACCCATTCGGTCTAGGAATTAACAGGCACATCCTTCACACAACGATCAGCATGAGCAGAGAGAGCAAACAAAACATCCACAGTTGCAAAGCTTCAAGTACGTAAAATTACTATTTTAATGTTATGACAGATTCATGGTTTGAAAATATACTACAGCATGTTTTCAACAAATTAACATGGAATTAAAGTTACCTGTGCTGTCTTGGTAAATATAACCACATATAGCTGGTGGCAATTTGCCTCTCCTCAAAACCAGAACTGTAATGAAATACATATGCTGAAAGCCCAGCTTTTTCTAGAAAGAGAGCTGACAAGATTAACTAATTTTACACACTGGAAACCCTCAAGATCAATACACACAAGCATAAAATGTTAAAAGTCATTCTTTTTTGCTAGTTAATAATAAAGAAAACAAACCAACGAGTATCTGACAATACACAACTGGAGATACTGTACATACAATGTGACATGTAATTATAAAACCCTCCGGGGATTTACAATTTGACACCCAATGTCCAGATCTGCATATTCGTTGCCAGACCTCCGCTTTCACCCACGGCACACTGAACTGCCAGGAAACGCATGTCTTCATCTGCATTAGAATGACAGCTTCTAATAAAGTCTTAAGAAATTAATAAGTCATGTAAACAGTTCAAAAACAAATCATTCCCTCTGATTTTGTTGCTACTTTTTTTTTTTTTTTGCCAAAACCATTTTTTGAGAATTCTATTTGCTTAAAATGTAACAGAAAAAAGAAAGATGATCAAGGAATTCTGAAAACAGTGGCAAATTCAGTCACACGCATTAGTTAGGGGCTCCAGGTTTTGGTACAGAAATTAAAGTATAAAGCTGAAGAGGCTCTAAAATCAATATATGGAAATTCAAGACTGAAAATAACATTAATGTTTCAACATCAAAGTAAAATGCTTTTGCAAATGCATATATTTAGGAGTGGAGTATGGTTGGTACCATGACTGCAATATACTCTTTTTTTCTGCAATTTTTAACAGACTGATATATAAAAATAATTTTCTGATTTCTGTGCCAAAAAGGACTTGCAAATAAGACATATTCCCTTTAAAACCTCTCGGTGTCTCAAATATTTAAGGCTATACATGCACTGAATTTTTAAGGAATTTCAAGTTGAAACAGTAGTTGAAAATAGTGTTATATTACATAAACTATACAATAAGAAGGATACTAGTAGGAAATGTACATATAATGCAGCATGAGTCTGTTTCTGTAAGACCAGTGTACACTAGATAGTATTATATAATATCAGGACTTTAGACACAGAAAAGCTTGAACCTACCTGTGTTATCAAAGTTGTAAACTTCTGACGTGTATAAAATGGGTAAAATAGGCTAATTTGACAACGCTGTTTATTTATATTTGTTTTGTGAGTTTGCTTAAAACACACAAAGAAATACAAATCAAACACTTTGCTACTGACACAATAGTGCACAACCAGTAAGAAAAGAGGTATCTTGAATTCTCAGCTGTGAATCACATTTACAGAAGCCTATTATTGTTCAAAGAGATCCAGTGTATCATTTCTGCCTTTAAGTAACAGCAAGTCCAAATATTATTTGCCCAAAGAATTAGAAATAGACTTGGTTCTTTGGTTAACACCATGTGACTTACATCAGACACAGGAATCAATTAAGAATAAACAGCTGTATCGGGAGGTTTCTTGGAAAGGGGGACAAGGAAGGAAGAGGAATCACTTTAAATAAATAGATAAATAAATAAATAGATAGGTAAATAAATAAGCTTTATATTGAACTGAACGGCCACTTAAAACCCCCTGTCCTAGGAATAACCCAGTTAAGACATCTCTTGAATTGCAGTGACATTGTTTACATGCGATAACACCAGTTTCTCTAAGTATTAGGTTTGTACAAAAAGAAACAAGGCACCGAGTGCATCGGTGGTGTACAGACTGTATAAAAGTATGCCAGAAAATGCTACATACTGTATATTTAATACACTCATTAAAAATGCCATGAATGTGTGCTATCTCTATGCAATATAATGCTTCACAAATCCAATTTCTTACATCCCTATCACAGAATGACTTAAAATGTGACAGACATTTTAATAATCCTGCTGATAACCGCCCAGTTCAATATTTGTACACCAGTTACGAGCTGAGGGTCACCAGCAAACAAGTTCAACATTGCTGAAGGTCAAGGGAGCTCTAATCTACAACTACAATTTTGGGACCGAGCCAGCAGCCTTTACTCATGACAGATGTCCCGCTAAGAGTGGGGAAGAGGCTCCGTTTTCCCACTGTTAGTCATGTTCATAGTACCTGTCTGTGGGTCGCTGCAAAGACACAGATGGAACTGCTTATGGGCAAGGTACTACACAGCATGAAGGGAGGGTGGTGAAACCAGGACCTGAGTGAAAGGCAGTAGGGTTCAGGCCCTTAGTCGTTATTTTAGCACTTAGATTGTTTAACAGTGACATAGCGTTGCTCATAGAGCATTTAATATTACATTGTTAAATCACCCGATATAAAAATAGGTAAGAAAGCTCTGTAAGAAAGTACATATACCATATAAGGAGAAATTTCTCCTTAAAAAAAGCAAAGAAAGGGAAGAATTGAATAAAAGTTTTCACTAATTACACTTTGTCATGAAAATCACATTAAAAACAGTTATCAGAAATGAAACAGTACCAAGCAGTAATGAACCTTGTGGTTTACTGGAAAGGACAGCAAACTAGCTGTATAGTAAGAAAAGTTCATTGCTCTATTTTCTGCTTTGTTAATATTCTCAAATACAATTCAACTGCTTAGCCATTTCCTTAAAAGTTCATAACAAGCCATTTGCAAAATTCACTATCAAAACGTGTTCAAAGCCCAGCTCCCTGACTGCACTATGGCATAGAAATTACCCCACATCACAGAAGCTATGGCAATGCTTCCAGTCAAATCTGTAGGACCTATCCTTTAGAAATCAAAAGTTAGAAATCAGTCCCTTTAAACAGCAGGCATGCAGCGAATGCCCACAAGTTTTGGAAAGCACAGCAAAAGAATTAACCCAATACAGCGGGCAAGACTCCAGTCCTCAGAAATCACAGAAAAACGGATGACATTAATTACATCCCTGAATGTCCATGAGGTTTTCCTTCATAAAAATATATCAATGCTTCTGCTCTCCTGAGTGGGATTCTCAGCGAGAGACACATCCTGGGGCTTTGGGCCAACTCTGCCAGTAGATGCTTCCAAGAGAGTAAACCAAACCAGCACGTAATGCAACTGGCTCGGCCTTCTTGCTTTTAGGTTAGCCTTGCCTGTCTTCTGGGCACAGCTAGTTCCTATTTTCCACTGCTGAAGAAGCAGCACTTGCCAAACTCCTGCTATGTTCACCTCATAAGGACCTTATTCTACATTGTACCAGCAAATGCAGCAAAAGCAGCAAAAGCCTGTGCATCAAAACTGATCCAGCATATGTCAGACCACACTATTCAGTTGCACCGTGTTGTATCTGGACTAAGCCTGCTAACATCAGTACAACTGTGCCGTATTTGGAGAGATATAAACAGAAAAGTTTAGTGCACAAGCTTTCTGCAATCTGAGGAAGAGAAGAAAGGAAGAAATCCTACTTGAATTTGTGGAGGAGCAGTAATAAATTCTTAAGGCTCTATTAATGTGTACCGCTGTAGGCCAGTGTGCATCCATCCTGAACACTGTTCACCCTTCTTATATCTGTAAAATGTATTAAAACTGTAAAGTGCTCACGCAAATCTTTGAATTATGTGCAGTTCTCAACTGTTTCTCTGAAACGGCCTTCCAAGGACTACAAGGCTCCAAGAGCGGAATTTGCATCACTGCATGGTAACAAACCATCACTTAATTTAGTGCTGTCATTCTCAGAAGATAGAATTTCATCAGACACTGATCACTGACAATCAAATTCTCCTGTGACTTCTACGTTAAAAACTACCAACAAAATAGTCCAAAATCCAGCCTTGGTGTACTACAAAAACTTGGCAGTTGAATTAAATAGCCCCAAATTAAAGAACACTCTTAGATGATGTGTTCTAATAGTGAGCAGTAAAGAGAAACAAAAAGAAAAGATAGTAATTAAGCACTTGAATTTGTAACAGTCTCCTGACATTTGCTTTTTATCTCCATTCATAATTGGAATTACATTTGCTTAGGTGGCAGGAGGCAAGCTGTATCAGCTCTCTAATCTGCTGATCCTATTACACGTCCAGGGTCAAGTCGATCCTCCTGTTGATGGCCCCTGAGTTGCTCTCATTAACATTAATGGGAGATATGCATGCTTATCAAAGAGAGAATTAAATGAATGTTTAGCTGCTATTAAAATTCAGCTTAAGGAGGAAGTCAGCCTGCCTTACAGTTCACAAACCATATTAGAGACTGCTTGAGATGAGACAGCAGTCCTCCAGAAAGGGGGATGAAAAGGGGAAAGGGCTCAGCACAGCGCTCAGTTAAATCAAAGGGCATCCTGCTGTTAAGTTTCAATTCAGAACAGCCAAGGCCAAAAAGGCTTTCTCTAAAACAAAATTGCCTGATCGCGTCACAAACTTTCTTGAAGAATTATGCTGTGTGATCTTTATTCAATTCATACATTAAAAGATCTTATAGGGAAAAATAAAGGGAAAAAAAAGGTTTTTTCTGCCTCATCACATGAAAACTCCAATTCCTTGCATTTTAGAAACTGTCAGGAGTTGCACCAGCACCTTATTGCAGGAGGTGCAGAGAGCCCCTGACTTCCAAGGCCAAGTGAGTACCATGAGTTTCTCAGGATGCAGTGGAGTTCACAAGAGCAAGTCATTGGGGAGGAGAGAGTAAAAAAACAGATGCACAGATACAGATTTTAGGCCCACAACAAAGGCCTAATTTATCCAAAGACAAGGAAATAGGAAGGTACTTAGGCTAGCCACCAGGAACGGTTACAAGAGTTCACAGGTGAAAACATTCTCTGCAGCAGATACTACAAAATCAGTTTTCCACTGAAGCACTGACTAAATTGATCAACAGCCTCTTCAGCCGCAGTAACAGCACGCACACAAATTCCCAGAGACCGCTGTATTCAGAAATCTAATTACTACCCATGAGGCTGAAGGGTTTTCCTTAGCTTAGGAAGCTCCGTCGCGTCCCTCACGCAGCAGAGCCCGCGGGCCTTCCCCGTGCCCGTGGGGCCGCTCCTCCCGGCCCCACAGCCAGGCCTTGCCCCTCTCCCCTCTAGGCCAGGCCTTGCCCCTCTCCCCTCTAGGCCAGGCCCACGGGCTCCAGGGCAGCACGAGCACCGCTCTGCCCAGGCCCTGCCTCCACGTGCGTGCGAGACAGCTACGTCCTGCGGCTGTCTCCTCTCATCCTGCTGCGTCACGCTCGCCTGCGCTAGCCCGTCGGGGCAGTCTCGCTGTTACCACAGGACAAAGATGGAACCCACCGCCTTTTCTCTTCATATTCTCTCTCTATATTCTCTCTTTTCTCTTTATATTCTCTAAGAGCCACCTTTGAGAAGACCAATGTGCAGTGTTCTAAGCCTCAATCCAAATAGATTTTATGCAGAAAGGATGAAATATTTTCAAGTAAAGAATCCGTAAGAACTTGATTGTTCTACAATTATTTAAGGCTACATTATCAGGCAGATAAACAGAGATCAGATCAGAGATCAGAAATAGATTCAGTTCAAAAATTATAGTCCTTACGTGGCAGATTGGCACACAGAGAAGTAGTCACATAATTTGATAAGCTCTTCCAAGTAATAATTGTACTTTTGAATAAAAAAACTACAAAAAAAGGAGCACTGGCCATTCCAAGGAAAACAAATGCCTCGAGCCATTTCCATTATTTGTTCTGTATGGATTCTGTTCCATGGTTGAGACTTAATGGAGTGCATAATCCTCCCCATTAAACCTCTATGTGTGAGCCACAATGCAGGGTTTAACAAGACTTTATCTAAAGGTAGGTTTAAAATAAAGAGTAGTTTTGCATAAAGTAATAAGCAAAATAAAGTGACAAACACAAGAATGGGGTCTAGGAACAAAAAGCAACATGGCAGCTACTGATACTACATCTAATTCATAAAAATCCTATCGCAAATTCCAATAATTTGTGTGACTGGTTTTGCACGGAAAACTCTTATTCTACTGCCTAAAATTATACATTCATTTCCATCCTTTATACATTCATTTCTACCTTTGTACAGTATAAACTCATATAAGCCATACCCTTTTTTTCTGTAAAGCACAAATTGAACCTAGATACCTCAGGAAAAGTCACATAATTTAGAAGGCGTTATGCCAAACACATCCCAAATACAGCAGGCTGTTATAAACTTCTGCTGTGTCCAAGTTAAGACATCTCTGTCTTAGATGAATGATTAGCATGTAAATCTGAAGTATTGCACCCTACAAACTGCAGTCCAAGTCACGACACTGCTAAGCTGAGCACGGATTCTGTAACAGGTTACCTGCTGCACCTTCCAAACTGACCTCATTGGAAGATTAACCCTCCACTTGAAACAGTTTGCTCAAAACTTGCTGTTCAGCACTGCACACTATTTTATACAGAAAAACTACATATGAGACAGCTACTAATACACAACTTTCAGCTTTAGTAAATAGCATCCCAATAGCCAGAAAGAAAATGAGTAAAAATCCTTTTATATCCATTGAAAAACTGCCTTTTATGGCAGTTTGGGCTCAGGCATTTGACTTACGCTTATAAAAATAAGGTTGATTTTTGTTAAATTCTACACTTAACATTTCATTTCACAACCTGGATAACAAAAAAGACTGAAATACCCAGCTTGTATTAGTGTAAGACAATTTCTGCTTAAATAAAGTTGGGATTATATATTTTTAGTAGATAAGGCTTCTGCAAATGAAGCAATAATACAATACCAAAAAACAAGTCAAGTAATAAGGTGTTTTAAATCTTTAAGTCAATAAAAACTGAAAACTTGGTTCTCCAAATAAACCCTTCAAAAGGCACCAAATAAAGTAGGGAATGGAATTACAATATCCTTCAAAAAGGACCTTGTGAAATTGTTAGCAATGTGAGAATTGGAGTATCAAATGAAATATCATTCTTATAATATACTCACTGTCTGCAGTCTCACTGTACTTGACTGTATACCTTAAATCCAGGACTGTTACAAGGTATTATAAAGAAATTAAAGAGAACAGTATTTGTCCTAATGAGAATGCTCCAGACTACCACTAATTCTCACACAAACATACAAATAAAAATAAAAATATATTAAAAAAAACCCAAACCCACTTCACTCTTCTATGCAGAAGTGCTGCAATATCTTCTACGCAGAAGTGCTGCAATAGCCACTTACTACTATGAGAAGTAAGACATTGTTATTTATAAGAAATATAGATTTCCTTGCTTTCCATATAGTAACAATTAAATGAAACTTAGAATTACAGACAATATGAATTGGGAAGCCTTTTAAAAAGCATTTAGCCAATAATCCACAACTTCAGTAACCTGAACCGGACCCGGCAGTCAGCAAGTTAAAGGTGCCAACAGTCAAAGTGCTCGGGCCAAAGGGGGAGCCTAGGAGCACAGCTCCTTTGCTCACGCCAGCAGAAGCTGCAGGACTTCGTGAAGGCCAAGTTGCAACTGCGCCGTCCTGACAAAGCTGCAGCTCCCAACCTGAACGTGGGCAAAGCAAATTGCTCCTTTGGGTGCCAGCGTTCATTCAGTTGCTGGCAGGTTTCTGGGAAAAAAAAAATTACTTGCTGATGTTCTCTTCTCTGAGAAGAAAGGTTCAAACTCCTGGTCTGCCCTCTGCTTCCACTAAACACCATACAGCAATCCCTAAAATAGTTCCTAGGTGGCTCAAGGGGCCGGCCGCCTCAATCACAGTCTCGGTACTTCTCCCGTTTGTTCTGAGAAGCTCAACTGCCGCCACTTCCTCCGCAGTCCTCTAACCTACATAGTGACATTTTAGAGAAACCCATATCAACTTGTTTAATGAAAAGACATTTTAGTAGAGTCATCCTCTGTGAGCTTCCTACATTGGAATACATGAATACAGGAAGTGCTTTCAACAGAAAGTTACACAGTTTTACAGTACAACCTGTCTAAGGAGATTTGGAAGGGACCAGGCTAATGTCCTGGTCTCTTTGGATTAGGCAGAAGTACAGGCAAGAGGGAAAAACCCAGTTTATGCCATATACAGAGCTTATTCCTGTCACAGATTGAAGAAACACTTAATTTATGTCAAATGATGCTCCAACGCTAAAATTTTCCAAACCAATCACATATTAAAAATGAAAACTTAGTTGCACTAAGCTCCTGGAAAGAAACTCAGTGTAAAACAACAGTATATTCACATATGCTATATTACTAAATGTTCTTATCCATTTTTTTTTTGTTGTGTTTTTTTCTTTTTTTGCTATACAGATCAACAACTTTTTCTCATAGTGCAAATTACTGACCCTTTATCCGAATGCAGGCAGGTCGGAAGTTACAGTATGAGAGAGAGACTAAAAAGAAAGTACACAAGTAGGAACTTACAGTAATTTGGAGAGTCTTACATAAAATACCTCAGAATGGAAAAACACAAAACAAACCCAAACCAATACAGCATCGGGTGGAAGGGGGAGGGACTGCTAGCATATCTGTGTAAAGTAAGGGTTCTGTGACACCAAAGTGTGTCTGATACTATGCAAAGATGACGTATTAATTCGCTCTGTTCTGCATGTTGTGCACTCTTTAACATGGAATGTTGACTTCAATTTTTAATTCTTTCTTCCACAAAAAAAAAATTCCTTAACTGGGACCAAACGATGATCTTCTCAAAGATGTTGTCTTTCTCAAAAGACAAAACTCCCTTAAACCACAACTGTACTTTGCACCATCCATCCATTAGGATTCGAGTAAAGTATGCCATCTACATACTTGCTGTCCTTTAGATTCCTTCATTTCAGTCCAGTGATTGAGTTCATCTTCTCCTGAGCTGTTGAGACCTAAGGAAATCCACCCTATCATCTCTTTTCGCTTCATGCTGCGTTTATTATATACAGACAGTATGAGTGTCACATCTGAGAGCTGAAACAGGGCCACTTGAAAAATGAAGGTTTCTTTGTACACTGGATTTGGCTGCCCTCGACGGATTGATGTTTTGCATTTGGACATCTCTTGCCCCATGGAGTTCAGCAGTGTTAATTTAACATACGTATCTACAAAAGAGCACATTTTGGAACATCAGATTTCTGCGATAAAAGGGTTAGACAATGAGATGTATGCAATGTATTATATAAGGATATGGTGTATACCAGGTTGATTGCACATAGCTTACTTAAGACACATGAAAAAGATGACAAAAGCAAAATATTACAAGCACGATAACAACTTAACTAGCTTCTGTACCAGGTAAATGGGTTACAGGTATACCCCATAATCCTCCTGCCCATCACCCCCCTACTTGCTCTAAGCAAACTCAAATTGCATTAACACTTAGCAAGCTCCAACTAGCCACAACACCGTAAAGCAAACCACTGAACTCTCAGAGAAGGATAAACAAAGTAGAATGGAGACAACTAATCAAGAGAAAAAAAAATAACGCTGATGTGTAGCGATAATATCAACACAGCCAGAATGGAATGCTTTGAAATTATCTCTGCATGGATGTGGTTTCTCACTTTTTAAATTATTTTATTCATATTTAAAGAGTCAAATGCAGCCAAGGGTATTTAAAGGCAGAGGCTTACACAATACAACATACCTCTTAGCTCCTAAATTCAGGACGGATTACATTCTCTATATCTTTAAAAAGAAAAAAAGTTTCTGCTTAATTTATTATTGTTGTTTAAAACATTGTATACTTCTCTTTGGAAGTACACTTAAGAAGTCAACAAGGGTAAATGTGGTTAGCAAACTCGAATTTCAATCTTTGGATACAAATCCTTATTTTTAAAGCTGTCTTTTTTATTGGACTAGAAGCATCAAACCATGCGACTGTGCACTTCACAGAGGTGCAACTGGTTTTAAGAAACGTAAAGTTGTATAAAACCTTAAGAAAAAATGATTCTTTCATGTTAATGAATAATGTTGTTAAGAGATTGGAGTCTCACTGCATGTTTTCACTGTGCAGGTACACTGAAATCCCATCATCCATACTCAGAGATGAATGCAGCTTCTGCATTAAGGAGTGCCACGGATAATAAACATATACTTTTGTAAACCAATATGGTAGGCAGCCGTGGGTAGCTTTACTGCTGGCAAGTTTTCTTTTGCATGAAAAAGACAACATCCAATTAGTCTCTACAGGAACTCACCTCGGATTATATAAACCTGTCCACCTATCAAGTGTTTTAGACAACAGAACAGTCCGTCTGACAACAGGGGGTGGAAAGCAGTAAAAGAAATAATGACCAGATGTCAATAGTTGGGTGAGAGAGGATTAAAGGTTAAAGTTTAAGAGGAAACACTATTCACTGGAGCAGATGAACACAAAAACTCAGCAGTAGAGATCAGGAAAAGGATTGAACAAAAGGATTGTTGGGTAAAATTTAATGAAATGATTTTTTTTTTTGTGCAGTTTTTGTGTAATCTTTAACAAAAATTACACTGCTTACATAGTGGGATATTTAGCACTAATAGCTACTGGGTCTCAAAGCACGCTGAACATAGAAAGAACCATGCAAATGATTAGGTTATAAAAGACCAAGTGAAAATCACTGTATCCATTTCATCAAACCTCATACTTTTTCATGCAAACTCCAGCATATTAAGAAAAACTGCACAGAGTACTTATACTTCAGATACTAAAAGCAACGAAATGAAAAATCATTGAATTGAAATCTAATGCTATAAATACATACTGGCTTTGGCCTTAGCTTTTATCATTCACATGACATGATTGTAATGCCTCACTTCTCAAACAGTGCTGGACCTGGTCACGAGAATAAGCCTGAAGTAAAATCTATAGAACCAAGGGACATTCTAACATCGGCTCTGATTGCTTACAGAAGTTGGCCAATTTGCTTGCACCCCACTCTTGGATAAGTTACTACATATTGTGCATGCAAGGGGATGGCAGTATAATTGCACAAGCAAGGGGATGGCAGTATACACTATCGAGAAGTGTAGGATTCGATACTGATTTGCTTCAGGAACACTTCACAGTAATTGTACAGAATCCTCTGGGCGACAGGGAAGTTCACTTATGGGAAAAGAGAAATTGCTGCCCTCTCCAGGTAGGTTCTCGGGAGGCAAACAAAACTTGAGCTGTGCATGTGCTCTGAGCTCTCCTAAGGGTTTGGGACCATCAACAGTCCAAACTACAGGTTTGGTCAGGAATTTCATCACCTATGAAAGCCTATGTGCCCGAGTCTCCCTTCTGTAGGAAGCGGAGCACAAAGAGAAGCTGCTGCATCCCCACAATGCACTTTCATCTCAGCAGCCCCTTCTCTCCAGACCTTCTTTGCCTTTCATTCTCTCCCCTGCCTTGGTGTATGGAGCTTTTCTAGCTTTCTCCATCTCTTCAAGCAGGTGACTCTGGGGCAGCTCCTTAATTACACAGAAGTACCTCACATTCTTCTTTGGCCTTCCTTCTCCAGCCACAATAACAAAGCCTGGCTACATCAGTGTGAAAAGGATACAAAACCAAAACAGAGTAAGGCCAAACCAAATGTAATTAATGAACAAAACAAAACATGGGCCAAGAAGGAAAGAGGAACGGTCTCATATTGTGGGGCTCACTGCTAAAGTCTGAAGACAAGCTGCGATGCACAATCCACTTTTACAGTGTTGGCAGCCTGTCAGGCAACCTACTGATGCTACAGAAACCTGGGGCATTAGAAACACAGGAAGAGAGGCCAAACCCTGAGCTTCCCAAGAGAACCAAGAGGAAGAGGCCTGGCTACAGTTTATGTAAGTCGCACTGATGATCTTGAAAGCACTTCCTGCTTTCCCTCATCACTAGACTCTCTCCGGCTGTAGCAAGGAACTAAAGACGGAGTAAGAATATTCTGTGCATGTGACATATTCCATCTGGCTTAAATTTAAAAATATATAAAGTTCACAGCTATTTTAGACAAACATATGTTTGAATGAATATTTGAACGAATGTTTGGACACTCAAAGTCCCTTCTGATGGTGAACGTTCCTTCTCTTGTACTATATACGGCCTAAGTCACAACTGGGTTCTGTGTTATCTTCCCTGACATTCCCAAATCACATGTTACCTTCACATATGCACAAGCACACGTGCAATTAAAGACTGTAGTACCAACTTCCCTAGAAATAGCAAGAGCTGCTCACTGTGTTTATATCAATATTAGCAAATACTTTTTCTTTAAACCCTGCTACTTTTGATTCTTGGCCTGTATGTGAGGCATTAGTAATTTAGCAATTAATTATTAGGGTAAAAGTAATTTATTAGACAGTTATCATGAAAAACTAAAAGTCTTGTCAACTTGCAATTAATATTTGGAATTTTAGAATTTTGCTATTTCCCAGTCAACTAGAAATATAAAACATGAAACAGATTAGTCGATGACTGCTCCATTTCATTTTGGTTGGGTAAGGGTAAATGATAGCATTGACGTCCTCGCTATTGAGAATCCCACCAGTTCTGAAGCATTAGGATGAGAAAAGATTTTCACTCACTGGGTGGTCTGTTTGCTGCCAAGTTTTTGAAGTGGCTGCCTTTTATCACTTCTGCTGATAATCTTCCAGTTGTGGCATTATAAAGGAGGCCAATGAGGATTTCTGGAGCCGAGCCATGTACCAGAGACTGACACGAGGAGGTACTTTCACTGCAGGACACTTCTGACATGCTCATTTGTGAGTCACAACCCTATAAACAGAGAAAAGTTCTGTGTGTTTTATACAGTTACAATAAAAATTGACTTCCCAGTAACACATAGGAAATTGGGAAAATAGCTGACAATGACAGAAGTCCCATTCTATCAACCAATACAAAACCTACTTCCTTAATATATACTCAGTTCACACAGAGGCAACAAAGACTAATACAGTCTGGAATTAAAATAATTTTTAATTGTGTGTTGCCATTGCTTCATCATTCAGCTGAGAGCAGGAAATGAGAAGCAAGCATTACAATTCCTAGTTGTTGCTACTGCTAAGGTAAGTCACAAGCTGCTAGCGTCCCTGTGCACATTAAACTTTGGATCCTTTACTTTCCAAAACAAACTCTGAGGATAATAAAGTCTAGGAAATTCTTATTCATCCTTCATTAAGGTTTTTCTCTAGACTTAGAATTTAGTAGCAGCAAAATGGTAGAACGCATGCAAAAAGACAAAAACTTACTGTCTAGAATATATTAGCTTACAAGGAATTTAACTGATCCAGGGATACAGAATTATAATAGACCCTTTGCCTTGGGCAGGAAGAATATTATATCCTAGCAGAGAGCAAATGATGCTTTAATTTCCATCATATGAGCTTCCAGAAAATTCAGATTTTCCATGCATTCTCACTCTTTCACACAGAGAGAACACCAAAGAAGAGAGGATTAAGGGAGGAATCCAGCACCGCCAGGGATTTCTGACAGCAGCTTTCTGTTGTAGCAGAGCTGAGTAATCAGCCACTTGGGATAAACCAGCTCTAGAGCCTGCCACAGTGCAAGGGAACTCAGGGACACTGCTATGAATGTGCACTGGTATCCAAACAGCTGCTCCCTGTAAAGAGTGAGCCAAGGGGCTTTAAACGCGGCAAGTACAAAGCATCCACCACAGTCATCACAAATTCCATTAGAAAAAATTCACAGTACAATAAAGACTTTTCATTGCAGGACCTAAAGATAAAATCAGGGATACTACCTATTAGATGCCTTCTCAAAAATACTTTCCCAGTATATACTTCATTGCTCAGATTGTGGAAACCTAGTTGTTGTTTTGTTGCTTTAAATGAGGTATTCCGGGGTAACTTCAGCTGCTGGGAAGTAACCTGACTTTTTGCTAAGCCCCAAAGCTGCATCTGGATTTATAACAGAAATATTTCAGGTCTCAGTTTAGGACTTTTTCCTCCTATACACACAACATTCAAGAAGGCTAACACGTTTTTCAAGAAAACAGCAAGAAAAGTTGTTACATTGTTTACCTGCCCAAAATGTAGGCTTCCTGACCACGTGTCACATCGTAAAAATGAGTGCAAAAATGAAAACTGCTAACTGGTACAAGACAAATACACTTACATTAAATGAAGCTTTAATCTCACAACAATATTGCAGTGTTTCCAGATTACTTTTCATCTTTGTACAAGCTTCGTTCAACCTACCTGTAAAGCTACATGTAGGCCATGTTCAGAATAGATAATACCTTACCCACAGTGAAACTACACTATAAAACTTACTTGCTTGAAATCATCTGTGTACCTAAGTTCCTTTTTGCAGCTCTTCACTCTCTTCCTCTATAAACAGTACATGCATTTTAACATGCACAAAAGACAACCCAGGCTTCATACCAGCAAAAACCTTTCAAGGTCAGTGAAGTCCTGCAACAGCCTAGTGAGAAATTTCACAGTCTTACCTGCACATTTTTCAGAACAACTGTGATCAGCTGCCAAGGTATCAATGATCTTGTGGCACGGCAAGGAGCTGAACTGGAAGAGCACTTTAGGTTCTCTCCAGCACATAGAAATCTAGAACTCTAATCCATTTTTTGCAATTTAACAACGCAAAAAATACTCTCATTACTAAACACACATAAAAAAAATAGATAAAATGCCCTTCTACTACCTAGTTGAAAGGCATGTTGTTACTGCTGTGAATTATTGATTTTTAATTTTTCAGTTTTGTGACAGTTTGTCCTACTGACCTAAACCTTTCCTGTATATAACAGCACAGGTCAATACTTTACTACAAAGCTAACCTGATTTTATTGGATCACTTACATGAGTCAGTGCATTTCTCTAGATTATAACAGTAATATGCACTTACATTCTACACAAGAAAAGATTACTTGTTCTCCAAAATATTGTCCATGACGACTTCTTTGCACGCATTACCTAGGGAAAGCTTCCATACAGGAAATATTCTCTTAACGATTTTTTTTTCCTGCTCACTGAAAACAGAGGCTCCTATATTTGCAGCATTGTACGTAAAATGCATTTGTCTTCACCATAATTTCATGGAAACAGGATGTGTTACTTACATATACATCTCCTATTGTTATTTTTCTATACCCTGAAGTTCTAGTTACAAATTCTGCTCTTAAGTCAACCACAATAAATCACAAGGAATAAAATGGCCATTCCCTAAGAGTAATTAAAAGTTAGTTTTCCTCACTGCACAGGTTAAAGCCCTGCCTCCTTAGGCTTTACAAAACAAGAACATCCAATTCTGGTGGGGTTTTGTTTGTTTGTTTTTTCAGAACATACATATGAAAGATAAAACCTTGGTGACAAGCCTTCAGCAACAGAAATTTGGTTCACAGCATACTATTCATCAAAATGTCTTTCTAGAACTTAAAATGTTCCTGTTATACCACTACTTCTTTCTGAACTTTTTGCTCACTACTTCCTTTTACTTCTCTGTCAGTACAACCAAGAGGTTGGGGAAGCAAACGTGAATCCCAGTAGGTGGAAGAGGGAACTGAATCCAGGTCTCCAGCATTTTAGACAGAGGTTCTCAGCTGTCTTCCCCACCAAGCCAGCGCTGAACACTGAAGCTTCAGCAGAGCGTGGAGGTGACGAGAGCACCCCCTGCACAGCAGAGGCTCTGGGCTGGCTGAGGGAGACCCAGGGTGCAGGGGAGGGAACTGGACCTGGATGCTCCCCAGGCTGTGCTCGAGAAAGCTACCGAGCCCCTTCCTGCGACAAAGATTTTAAAACACGTGAAAAACTTAGTGCTGAAAACAGAGCTATGCAAAATAAATAGGAATGTCAAAGAACGGAGTTCTAAAATCTTGAATTCTGGCACCTAGATCCCCCTCACATACTGTACTGGGTGCTTCGATGTTTTTGTGACCGCGTGTCTTTGCCTCAGTTGATCACATGCAGGCTGGTGATGCTATTTCCCACATTCACCAAGAGGACTGAGCTACTCAAAGATGAGAAGTCTTCAAATACATGACAGTCATACAATAAAACAATCTCTAAGTTAAACAAACGAAATCCCTTCTATATATTAATACTTGCAAGAAATACCATGCAGTTGTTTTTAAAAGCATAACTCTTAAAATAAATATAAGGCTTTTCACAATTCTGCACAATATACTAGCAATTCTAGTAAGAATACAGATACCACAAATAATAACTGGGTGTTACCTACCAATATGAAAAGCTACACATGCAGAAATGTGCTTTTTCATGCCCTCCAGGAGGGCAATTTTGATTTTAAGAGAGCAAATTCAAACGTACATGATAACTTAAGGAAGACAATATACCTTAATTAATAAATACACAGGGATAGCTCTCAAAAAAAAGAAATTTAACTATAGTCTGCATGGCACAGATTTGTACTTAGTGACAATAGCACTAATATCATTTTCTGCATAATTGGAAATACATTGTTACAAGCATCATGTAATTAAATGTTAAGAATATTCGAGACAATAATTTTCACTAGTTTAGCAAAGATTGCTAAATCGCAATCAAATGGAGAAAAAAAATGTGAAACAAGGCCAGCTTTTAGAAGGTTTATTTCTGTACTATATTTCATTATCATTTTGAAGCTTTTGCAATTTTATATTGGAAATAATTTATTTTAATTGACTGTCCATCAGGATGTTCCTGTTAAAAGATTAGGCTTTGTTAAAAAAGGCAATGCTACAGCAAAGTCATCTCCCCAAAAGATCAGGAAGGAAATTCCAATCCTTTTGTAGTTGACACTCCTGGACAATAAAATTAAGAGAACGCATAGTATCAGTATTCTGCCTTAAACTAATAATCTGAACTTGCAAACATTCAAATACATATAGTTTTATGCAGCCTCAGAAAGATTCAAGCCTAGGAAGGCATCCTTATCTAAGGGAGGTAATTATGTGTGACAGTTTCCTTGATGCAGGTCCCAATTAAGTGTACTGTGCAGTTCTACTCATGCACTCACACTTTATACTATTAATACTTAAGTCAAACTAAATCAGTCATGAAGCTAAATATTCTAATAATATTCCCATTATGTAACTTCAGTTTAGGAAACAAAACATAGTTTGTGTAAAGTGCTACACTTTAACAGCTGATAGAATTTTGTATTCAGAACTTCCAAATTAAAATACTTCTGAGATTAAATATATTCAATAGTAATGGTATTATTCACATAAAGTATGGATTGTTTCAGTAACTAAACAATCATAAATGTAGCTTAAAATCAGATTATTTCAACAACTGATAAAATGATCATTTTTCCACCAAAAGCTTCTGATCTGCCTTACTCTTTACTCTCAAGAAAATAAAAGTTTCCATATTCTTAAAAGCAAGTTGTTTTGCCATAGGCAGAACACTAGAAAAATGCAGATCAAATTAAAAAATTAGGCTTTCATTAACTACAGTCAAGGAATAAAAACCCTAGAAACCTCTATATCCCAACTTTAACTTACCATCAAAGCTTATGTAAAACTTCCTTAATTCCATTCAAACCTTAAATTCAACCAAACAACTGATACGAATTTCTGTGTACAGGCTGAGGAAACATTGCAATCTGGCCAGCTCCCTCTTGAGACACTTTTCAATCCTTCACAGAAGTAAGCTCCTCACCTCCCATGGCAGTAATGAGTTATCATAAAAAACAGGCAGCATTTGCAGAAACCAGCCAGGCACTTTGCTCCTGCTGGACAGAATGGCTGCGGTTGCCTGAGAAAAGTCCTGTCCATAAAAAAAAAGCCTGGACAAGTATCTAAAACTAATCTCTGGAAGCATCAAGGTTACTGTGTATGGTAGTGAAACATTCTCATTGTGTCAATGCCTAATCAAGTGCTTCTTGGATGAACAGACCAATTACATGCCACAATTTGGCATGAATTCTGAGACATATTTGCAGAAAACCAGAAAAAGCAATTAATGCTGATTTGAAAGGCAAGCAATTTTTAACTGAGGCCATTAAACTCATGGAGTGCTAGGTCCTTACCATCTGGGTCAGACCGTACCTGCGTTCTAGGGACTTGCACCCGTAAGACCAGCGCAGATGGCTAACTGGCTCCAGAACATGACAGCCCCAGGATTTTGTTGTTTGTCTCCCCTGCTGCCATCTCACCCAGGTGAAGCCATGGGCTAACACTCCTCTTCTCAGCCGAGAGCAGCGGTGCTCCCGTAGGGAATGGCCACACAACACATGAGGCAGCAGGTTCCGCTTCCCGGGGCGGCCAAGCCGGCCAGGCAGGGACACTGCGGCACGTGCCAAACACTGCCGAGCCCTCCTGCAGCCTTGGGAACGGGATCGCCTCTTTCCAGTCATTTAATAATTTTCTTCAGGGAATTCCTTTTCCCTAATGTGTCAGGGAACTGCTACTGATCCTTTCTGTCTTACTGCACGGTAACTCACTGAGTGCAGCGAGCCACGGTCAGGGTAAGAATGCTCTCAGCATTAAGGGATAACTGCCCCTTACTTTGGCAGATATAACTTTATAAACAAAATAAAAGCACTTATGCAACATCACATAGGAATCAATCCTTAAATAAATTTACTTTTAGGTATATTTTCCATTACAAAAAAAGACTTTTACGTGAGTCTCTTAGAAAAGCCTTAGTTATCTTTTCCTTGGTATCATACTGGTAGTCACTACTTAGTAAAGATACATTACTATGGAGCAAATATATGAATTTGAATATTTAGCCTTCCCAATACAATGCTGAATGGCCTATAGCATAGCAGCACAATAGTAAAATCACTAGAGGTATAAAATACTAGCATTTGCACCAAACCTGACAGCTCTGCTCTATAACGAATAAAGAATTCCCTAGAAGACAAGCCATTTCAGAAAGCTTTTTTTAAATGAGAAAAATCAACTGAAAAAAAAAAAAAAAGAAGGCTTAATATACATCTATTAGGAAGAATATTGAAGATATACCCTGTATAAAGGGTGACATGGAATAAATTCCTTAGGCATAATGCACAAACAGTGCGATCCCAGATGATTAACCATTGTCCCCAAAGTCTACAGAGAGAGGGAATGTGCAGTTTTATACATTACAAGCATAAATGCCTTAGTGCACTTAAGAAACTGTAACTATTTGCCAAGAAATATTCCAGATATTTACATCTGGAATATTATTCCAGATATTTACAAGATATATATATAGATATATATATATAGATATATATATATATATATATATAAATAAATCCTTAAAATACATATGACTCTCTACCTCACCCATTTTTTGCTCCCTATCATATGATTCCTAAAGAAAGTTAAATTTAACTCTTTACAGCAAATATTCCCTTATTGGCAATGAAAGATCAGATATGACTACATTTACTTAGCAAAAAAAGATATATATTTTGAACCAATGCTATTAACCAATGTCCCCAAGCTAATGGGGACTACGGGGGCAGAGGAGAGGTAGGACAAACCCAAAGGAAACCAAGCCTAAATCAAGCCTAAAGCATTTCATTACTCATGAATTTTTTTTTTCTTTAAGGAAGAAGATTGAAGAGGAAAAGAGAAAAAAAAATCCTTATTTGCATATAACCATAAACACATATATGCAAATACCTCCTCTTATGATTGAGCAACAATTTAGTGAAGGACTGTAAGACAAATGGCAATAAGACTATAGATATAAGCTGCTAATGCAAGAACTGCATACTAAATACAAAGTAGAAGGCTGAAGCATAGAGTGAAAACTTGCAGGACGCGCAAGGATACAAACTCTTCTTAAACAATCATAAGGCAAATGATTAGCAACTAAAATATATTAATACAGCATCAGGCACAAAAAGAAGCAAATGAAATACATTTCTGCAGAAAAGATTGCCATAGCTGTTTCAAAGGATTAGCAAGTTTCAGTGACAGAAGGTATATTTAATATATTAAAATGTATGTAACAAGAAGCAATGCAATAAATGGGGCAACATATGTGTAAAAAAAAAAAATCTACCAAATACAAACACTTGCCAGCAATAAAACACTCTAACTGAACAAGGTAAATCTAATTCTGAATTTACAATGCATCTGCTTAAGAATTTTCTAATAACGAATATCCTAGTGCAGTTGTATCTCTCCAAATTAAAACAAAAGATTTACTTTAATAAGAAAAGTAGACTGGTATTTATAAATGAATTTATGTACGAATTTCCCAATGCTTAGAAGTTGATTTTCTGAACTCCCAAACAACGTGGATGCCCATTCAAGTTATTGAGACAATGAAGGTTCCTTTCAAGCAACAGGTAGGGCTAACAGAAATCTGCGTGGGCTCTGTTGCACCACCCTGGAAAACCTCCTCACCTTCTACCAATATTCTTTAATTGCCCTTTTCTACTTCTTAGCAAGTAAAATTAGATTTTTTTGTTCCTGATTTTGAAATCAGCAAACTCTGCATTACGAACGTTCACACTAGATAAGTGAATCACTCTGTCCTTCAAACGGATTTGTACTTCTTCAGGAAACATAAAAACAGCTCTGCTCTTGTATGTTGGTCCTCCATCAGATTCATGCTTCAGTCTCAGCATTTACTGATTAAGTTTAATTTACTTTTACTCATTGAATACAATGGCATTTTACTTTGCATGTCTTTTAAAATATGGCTAACTTTTTTTAGCTAATAATTCATATTCAATGAAAATGCCACCCCTATTTACCCAACCCAATTTGCCCATGTTAACTGTATCGCTTCAACTGAAAAGGTGTTTCCTTGCTTTTCATTTTTCTCTTCTTTTTCTTTTCTTTATAGCAAAAGGAAAAAAAAAAAAAAAAGGATGGAAGCCTTCAGCAAGCCATCATCTTCTTCCCTACCAAAAGCCTCCAACAGTGATTGCAGGATTAACACAGACTCCTGAAAGTTATGGGATGTGACTTATATCTCCCTTGGAAAGATGGGAGATTCCCGTGGAAACTCCTGTATCATTGGCAGCTGCCTCCCCACTGGACAAGGGAGTAAAGTGAACACAGACCCAAATCCTATCTCACTTGATAGTGATACCTAAGTTTGTCATTATCCTATCTATTTTATTTATTAAAAATAGTTAAGATAAATAATTTTAATAAATAATTTGGAGGAAAGAAAACATTTTATTCCAAGTAAAAAGTCCTTTTAAATTGGAATTATAATTATTTTTCATTATATTTTTCATTTCAGACCAAACCAGAAATTAATTATTTACATAGTTCTAATCTGAAGTTATTAAAAATGGCTTTACACTCTCAAAATTCCTCTTTCCTGTGTTTCTGCCTTGAAAGGAAAATATCTATTGCAAACAACATTTAATTACAGCAGACAGCAGGCAGTAGTAGCATAGTGTGTTTTTTTCTTTTAATTGAATGGTAAAGAATTTACTGTGATACACAAATATGTATACCACAGAGATGTGTGCATTCACCACTATAATTCATAGACTGGAAATCTTTAAGTAATTAGAGACTAGAAATCTCTAAGTACTAAGCACAAAAAATACGGGCAGCTTTTGCAGACAAAAAAAATGTACCTAAAGAAGCTATCGTGAAATCTTTGCAATTACTGCACTATGACTGTCAAAAAATCTTCAGTGGTTGTGATGACTATAAATATATACAGCACTCTTACAAAATTCGGGACACTGCACGTCACTGCATTCTTATTCTGCCTCATTTAATACTCACAGACACATTGTAAGAAGGCTCCAGTATCACCGGTACTGACATCTTCCCTTGAAGATTCAATTTTGTTAGGTAAAAAATCTTCTCCCCCACAACCCTCTCCTTTTTCATGCGCCGTACGCTGTACAGTCTGAAGCGAACTGCATAATTCCCAATCATCTCCGACTCGATGTGATTAAATTTGAATGTCTCTGTGAAGACAGGGCATGGGCCCCGCTGGATGCTGGTTTTTGCTCTCTGCTTCTTTATCGGAAGGAGAACTAGGTGCACTTGCCACGAGCTCCCACCTGCCCTGCTGTACGTTGGGACGTCTGTGACAGCCGTCACTGTCACCAGAAGCTTCTGTTCCTGGGAGTCATAGTCAAAAGTCACATCCAGAGTGCCGTATTTAGCTACGGGCTCCGGATCAAAAGGCTTAGGAAGCTGCGAAGATGATCCTCGCGCTGACATATCCTGAAGAAGAAAACAACAACACAAACAAACAAGAAAAAAAGCCTTTATTTCTTTATTTATTGTATTCTATTATTAAATCTGGAATGGAAATATAAGGATTTCGCTAAGCAGCATGAAGTGACTGTGATCTTTGTTCACTTCGTAAACAAGGTAATTAAAAACTGAAAGTGTGAATGGCTCATTGGCCTAAGGAAAAAATAAAAATAAAAAATTGACCTGCTCAATACTGCCAAAAAGCAGATGCCAACCAGGATTAAATTAAGCTGTACTTAAGAGCTCTTCTTCTGTTCCCCACATTAAAATACATATACGTTTGTTACAGGATAAAACTATTGAAACTATGTGATTTTAGTGTGAGCTTATCCACATTTTTAGTTAACATACTTTAGAATTTTAAAAACCGCATGGTGATTGAGAGCACAGCATGATGCAAGAATGAAAAACAGAAAATACAGTACTTGCAGCGTCTGCTGCAGTCAAAGGCTCCTACGCATGTATCAAAAATAATATGGCTTTATTAATGTAATTCCATTAGATGTGTCTTACAAACATAGTTCTATTTTGACCATGCTTTCTGAATTTTCCTTAAGCACTGCCAATCCTGAAACTGTCACTTTAATTGTTGGATAAAATAGTGATCTGTTGTGTTTTTTACAATAGCTAGTTTGATAATAATGAAATAAAAATTATTTACAAACACAGGTCAATAAAAGAAAAACTAAAAGTTAATAAATAGCCAAAAGTAATTTTAAATATTTAAAACAAACTTATTCCATATTATCAAAAATATGCTTTCTTTAAAAATGAATAGTCTTTTTGATACACAAATGTTTTGCTCTTATTTTAAACTCGATGCTATGTACCTATGGGGATTCATTCCTCTGCAAGCTTCATTTTACAAGCTGTTGGGTGGCTATTAGAAAAAAACAGGCAGCATCTGCCATTCCCCCTGGCTACATCTAGATTATTGCCCACTGTGACAAAAAGGGAGGAGCAGGGTTTGATCTGCTGAGATCTGTTACGGTTCAGGATCATATGTACCCAGTGTCTTCTCTAGTAATGAAGTTCATACAAACTGACCACCAGGCACAGGTCCACAGCTACATGTTGGACAACCCCACACCATCCTGGTAGGCGAGTGCTCCAGATGCTGCATTTAATGCCCCAAAGGCCAACATCAATTGCAGCTCTACCAAGAGAGAAACTGCTGTTGACGCATCAAGACTGCTCCTACTGTGCACTCCAAGACTTCACGTGAGGATGCACCATGGCACCCATGTAGACCTACCCGGAGAGGTATTCAGAGAATTTGTTTGAAAGCTAAATTGTCATAAACGTAAATATAAAGAAAAATCTGGAGTCTTACTGTATTATCTGACAAGCTCCATTTTTTATGGATGAGCTCCAATATTAGCATTCATACCTCTGTACACTGATCTTTAGGAAAAAAACCCTTCCAAAAGTTTGCACTGCACCTTTTGTTTCAAAAGATTGAGTTGTTCTCACCTCTGGACTCAGGACAGCCGTGCTATCGCTTGGAACATCCTCTTCATATCCTTTATTATGGAAGCTTTCTATTTCATGCCCCGTGCTCCCCTCACTTGGGCACTTATATGAACACCTTGGACTGTTGCTACACTGGGAAAATTCACATTTACCATCTCCAACTTCAGAGGGTGTACATGAAAGATGAGGAGAACCGCTATCATCCTGGTAGGGAGGTGGCTGCAGTTCATCTAGTGGAGGTGTTCTTCTCATCCTCTGAATGCAGTTTGCTGAGAATAAATGAAAATTCTCTATTTGAGTATTAAATATATAGTCACAATGGACAACATAAGCTGCTCATGAATAAATACAGCACATATACAACATGGCAAAAATTCAAAGTTTGAATTTCAGGTATACTATCTCACAAGCAGCTTCAGATACTTGGAGGAGTCAGATTCTGTGCAAGTGGGGCTTAGACCAACTTTCCTTAAATGTTTTCCTTTCAAAATGACTCCCTGAAGCTACATTACCAAACTTCTGAACATCTCCCACACAGTTGCTCAACCAAAGAGCTATTCAATGCCAAAGGCATTGAATGCCACAGGCAAAAAAAACATAGCAATAAAGGCTGACATGAGCCTTTGTACAGAAGTGAAGCAGTGAATTTAATGCATGGAGCAGCATTTCAGAGATAAATTCTTTATTACCTGGACAAATAAAGGCTACATACCGAGTGTCTAAAAGTTAGATACTAGGTCAGTAACTGAAGGTAGTGGTAAAAGCATCACAAATAATCTTGTGCTTGGGATGAACATTTGACGCTGAGCATCTTTGCTTCTCACTAACACCAGCTAGATAGATGGAACTGCAGTTATACAACTCCCCAGAAAATAAGCCTAGAGTGCATGATTATAGACACACAAAGTTAATTCCAAACAATTAGATTTCAGTTTTTGATCTCATGTTTTACTACACAGCATTACACAGTTCACTGGAGTTGGGGAAAAAAAGAATAAGGTGTGCAGTAGCTGAAATGAACAGAATACACAAGGAATAAGACACAAACAAGACATGATGGCATTTTTTGATGTCTCTCATACATGGGAATAATTTCAGCATAAAAATTTCAACACTTTTGCTCATGTAAGGAATCTACTAAATTAAAAATATGAACATTAGACCACTATAAACTATTCTGATGCCCAGCTACAAAATTGATTTTCCTTCCTATATGACAAAGCTTGAACATTTCACCATCAAAATTCTGCACACAGCACTTACTGAACAGGATACCATCAGCCTTTGTGTTGTTGCCATCTCTGTTTATCAGTCCTTACAACCTTTAGATTACATTATAAGAATGCTCCTTCCCCGTTCCCTACTTTTTATGCCCCGCCTCCCACCCCTTTCCCCCATTTCAAGTGGTAGGGAAAGAACTGTTAAAAATAAATCCAGTTGTGCTGCCTCTGCTGGATGCCAACCACACAGCCAGGAAGGAAATTCCAAACACTGAATTCCATATAGTAGCTTTCTGGGTTGGAGATTAAATTTAGGCACCATTTCTGATTTTACGCCTTTGAAAGAACACTCCAGATGCAGTCTTAATATTGGATAGCACTCTTGGCAATAGGCACATTTTGGTCTAAATGTGCAGACCCTAAAACTTCACAAGTCCCAAATTCTCCCCAAGAACATCAACCTTCTAGCTTACAGTCTGTGGATAAGGGGATAACAACATTGCTGCACATGAACAGTTATCCCTCGGAATGAGACTGAAAACTAATGTGGCTCTTGCCACGTTGTGGCAATGTTAATAAACCCTTAGTTCAGCACTTGTTTAGTAAAAACACCTCCTTTTTTGCTCTACTTTCTTTTTCAAGTCTTCACCATACCCACCCATACTGCAGGGTGCAGGAACAGCTTCTGGAATCCATCGCTAGAGATGGAAAAGCCAAAAGAGCAGGCAGGGAATAGTGTGCTCAGCTGAAGTCATCAGTCTAGCAGACATAGGAAAAAATCTTACATATGAAACCAAGTTCTTCAGTATAAGCGGCATAGCATTGAAATTGGCATGCAGGAACAGTGAGAAAATTTTATTTTTAAAAGATGGAGAGATTCAGGAAAACAAATTTTGCAATATTCGATGTAAATATCTTGTGCCCATGGACATGAGATAGATATCATCTGCGATTCTAAAATGTCTATCAATATCCAATGAAAACAATAAAGCGATAATAAATATAAATTGACCATACTGTGAGGAAAGAACTTCTTTTTCATAACTTACAGCATTAAATACTATTTCAAATTCTGAGCAACATTTCTGCACACTGCGGCCAAAAGGCAACAAAAAGCAATAAATGAGAGAGTAATTACCATATAGTTATAGACTAGACAACTTAAAAATAGTCATATAGACTTTTTTCTTCACCCTCAGCTTTTCCATAATCTAAAGAGATAGAAGTACGTCTGGGTAACCATCAACACCATTATTGTCTTGTCTTGTCTTTCCAATGAGTAAATAAATCATAGTGTGACTCACTTTTTTCATTTTGATGAACTGCATTATATGTCCCTACGGGAAAACTGCACCGCTTGTGTGACAGAAAAGGTGCTTTTAATGTAGGTGGGAAAGAAGTGAAGAAAAGACTTTTACCAACTTGCTAGCTGTGATCTATAAACGAACAACAGAAACATGAGGCAGATTTTAAATATTTGTTTTTGAACATTTACTTACCAAATAGAACTAATCTGGAAATTGTTAAAACAAATATTCAATATTGTTTTTAAAAATCTGGAGGATACCTTGGTCCAAACACACATAAGCTATTTTAGAACCAAAGATTTCTCTTAATAAAAAGATACTGAAGCTTTTATATAAACTTTTGTTGGTGTGAAGCATCTCCTTATTTTCTCCTTACCCATTCTAAATGATGCTTTTCATATTAAGGCTCTGAGAATACTGCCAGTATGTGAAGATGTTCTAATGACTTAAGATGTCAACGACAAATAACAACACAGATTGATATAAGATGTTGTGCATTTTGCTTGAAAATTACATAGAACTCACACCAAATTATCAGGTAACATTTTGCATAAGTATGAAACTTAACAACAACCACAATAACAATAATAAAAAGACCACTGAACGTGGCTAATAATAATTGTTAGTTATTCTTAAAAGCTAAAATTAATGGGAACATCTTTTCCCTGCAACTTTTCTATCAAACTTTCTGTTCCAAAACAAAAAATAAATTCTGCAATGAACATAAATCTGTCAAGTAACAATAGCATTTAGGACTATCCAGGAAAGAGTAGGCAACAGTCTTTTAAGGGTTAACACCTTCAGTTAAAACATTATTTCTTTAGTAAAACAGGAAAAGGCTCAAATACTAGCAACACTAAATAGCCCCCAAGTGCTGAGCAAGCCAAGAGTTATAAGCAAAAATATCCAGCACACACAAGTAGATTAGCATTTTGCTGCTATCAAAAATTACAGCATGTAAATAGTTATAAGGACATTTAAGTTGGAATTAAACAAATTATTTTTAATACTGCTGGTCAAACAACAAAGGTTAATTTGTTTTTGTAAGTCTTTTACATGGGCCTTATACAATACCAAGAGGAGATGATACACACCCTGCCATCAAACTCAAGGGAGTACCAATAAAATCTGACACAGCAACCTAGGATAAATGCACATTACTAGAACATACATTTTATAATTATGCAAAGATGGAAAAATGACTATGAAAATTATTGTCTGAGTGGAATTGCAGTTTAAAACTACAAGGAGTTACTAAATACAATGCTTTCCATTTAGGCTTTTTGGTTTTTATTCAAACTTCCTACTCCCAACGCTCCTCCCTTTGCTGGGTCAGGTCCCTTGTGGCTGTACAACATTTTACCATGAAGCTGGTGAAGTTCCCTTCCATGTTTACAATGCTTAGACTTTGCTATCTTAATTATTTTTCCCCAAGGTTGTCAGCAGCACCATCCCAGCTTTCTTTAGTCCCCATGTCCTGTGTAATTCCAAGAGCGTCCATCTCATTAACATACAGGAACAGAACTTACCCTTGTGCTTGCAACTCCCCTGTCTCATAAGCGGCAATTAATTACATTTTTCCAAGTTAACTTGCATGTTTCTCATGCATCTTATTACTTTAAATATTCATACTATTGAGGGAGAACAGCATCACCACAGAACTTCATTGGGAATCTAGTTTCCAGTTTCTTTTAAACAAATAAGCTCTATATAAATTAATAATTTCTGCAAGTCATATTTTGTAATTACCATATCATACTCAAATAGTATCTTTTCTTCCTGCTTTCCCACATATGCTATACTTCATAATTATTTATTATTTAATATAACATAAATTTCAAGTTTTCAAACCTTCAAGGGGTTCTATGTAAATGTTAAGACAATTTAAATAAAACATAAAATGAAATACTCATTTAAAAATTAAAGAAGCCTTTCTTATTCTGAATGATTAAATACCCTTAGAGGTTTCTGATATGCAGCATACACAGTCCAAATGGATTTTTCATGTTTGAACTTCGCTCACATCCAAAATACTACATTGACTGAATTATTCCCCATTATGAAGAGTATAAAATATAAACATTAAATATTGAATGAAGACTTGGGGCTCCCTTTCCTTTAAAATGAAATGCTTACTTGCATCTTTGTGGGAGCAAAACCTCTATTATTTCAGTCTAAAACAGATTATCTTTGTCTTATTCAATTTCTTTTCCAAAAGAATTACGAGCATGAGTGTTACTTACTAAAAAAGGGGAATTTAAGGCTTGTATAGAGCATGTATTGGCAACAGAAAAAAAAATCTTTTATCAACTTTCTTCTTCTATTTGCCATATTTTAGGCTCTTATTAGGCACAACTAAATTTTTCATTCAGCATTTCCCATGATAAATAAGAAAAGGAAGCATATATGATGTTAGAGGATAAATTTATTATTTCCTAAAATTTAGGGTATCTTTATGTACTAGAGGCCTGATCCCAGACTCACAGAAATCAGCACTGTTGATGCCGCTACTAATAGGGGTAAGGGAAAAAGAAAGGGGTTAAAGCCTGTAAAACTACAGCTTGGTTTTGTTTCCTGACAATGAATTTTGTATCTTATTGCACTTCTGATTTGTAAATATTCCAATAGACAAGGTAAAATTATTGCTCTGTAGAACAATAGAGATACACTAGGGAAAAATTCCATGCTTTTCCATTCCAAACTTGGCCTAGACATTATTAAAACATAATCACATAAGTGTCAGTGTCATTTCTTCATTTCTTATATTCCCAATATTTTGGTCTTCTTTCAATGAAAATCATACGTTAGTTTCTCTTGAACTCATTTACACTCAATTTCAAGATCGCTCCCTGATGTCTCATACTATATTTTTTATCATTAACTTGAACATAAAATGTCTCTACTTAGCTCTTTCTTTACCCTTATCAGGATTTGCATTATCCAAAATACATCTAAAAACTGCTTACACCTCTTGGTTCCAAATATGAGTCTTTCTGACGTAAAGAGTAATAAATTTTTTCAAACCTTCTAGTAGGTTTTTCTTCCTTTTAAAAGAAGGAGGCTAATAAACATCTAGCAGTGAGTATTTCCAACTCTCTAAAGTTTTTTTGGAAGCAGAAACTCCTAAGAATAGAAATCATACAACTGTTTGCCTTTCTTTCCATTATTATATTTCCTCGAGTAAAGTATTTATTATCACATTTGTTCATGGGAGTCCTTCGATAGCAGGACTTTTCATTTTTTCTTAGTTCAGTTTGGATGCTGGTTTCACTTTTGTTGTTTCTATCAGCAGCTTTTACTATTCCTTTACATTATTTTTCAGTAATTCCATCAATAAACGTATATTCATTTGCACCTCTATTCCCTATTGATTTTTCCAAGTTAGCAAAACCATTACCAAAATGGTTAGAAAAGCACCACCTTTAAGAGATCGATAAATTAATTAGATTCATAGAACCTTTTTAAGTACATCCTAAGCCCTGTTTGCTGAAGCAGATTGACAACCAGCTTTGAAATCTCAGGGTGGCTCAGTGACAAGGAAATGTCTTTTATCATCTCTGTGAAAATTCCCCCAAATTCGACTAAGTTACCAGCACTTAGGGATGCTTAACAGCAATTCTTTAGAGCTTAGCAGCTAAAAGCTCTGAAGATCCCATCCCCTGTGAAGGGGCTTATGCCTCCGAGAATATCCACTTCTGACCCATGTACGTGTGTGATCATCCCTCCTTACCTCTGGGCTGTAGCATCTGAATGGGGGCTTAGAGAAAGCTGTTTCCTGACAGGGTTAGGCTTCAGTCAAGTACATTTTTACATAACAAATTCTTGTTCAAATGCCATTCCAGTTTAATACTGCATGGGGAGTAGTCAAACAGAGGAGTCATGTAACAGGATAAAGTGCTGAAAAGGTGAAAAAGACTCCACCTAAGTCTAAAATAATTTCCCTGTGAAGTATCATAATTCAGAGCAAATATTTCTTTAATTTTCTCCTTTCATTGCATTTGGTCTGAAAAGAAAGGATGATTAAAAAGCAAGATTAATGTATCATATATATCTTTATCTAGAACATTTTAACATTTGTGATTTTAACACTTTAACTTATTTCAGTCATATTAATTTTTAATATGACAGAAAAGGCAGGTAAAGTTTTCCAAATGATGCAGGGAAAAAAAAAAGAAAGAAAAAAGCTCTGTAATTATTCATTTGATCATGTAAGTAAAATGCATTCAGTAGTATATACTGCACTTAAATTTCTTAATCACCATAATTCCATCATTCTCTTGCGATATTTTCATATTTCTATTTTAACAGAATGTAAGTAATATCTTTAGAGAGAACTGTTTCCACAGCTTAAAATAATTTCTCACACAGTTCATTAAAAAGTCAGCCTCATCTTTGTTGCAAAGCTTCTTAAGCTCTTAATTTAAAAAAAAAATACTGTAAATTTCCCAGTTTCCCCCTAATTTCTTTCCCAAAAGAACTTAGGTACAATGATAAAGAATAAAGTGATCAGAATTTATTGAATAGTAAAATGAGGAGAAATAAAGGGAGGCAAGTTTAGATCTTTACAGAAACAAAGAAAAAGCAAACGGGTAGAAAAAGGGAGAGAAGATGCAAACAAGGATGAAGATCTACAAGCACCTAAAATAACAAAGCAAAAATGACAGAAAAATATAGGTGAAGGAATGGGGAAAATAAAACACCATGTGACATGCAAGAGAGTCTTTCAGATCTGAGAAAGGAATGTCAAAAAAAACAAAAGAGAGAAATCAGACTTCTCATAGATAAGAATATCCATTTTTGTACATGAAATACTACACAACCTAGAGAACATAGCCAGCTATATTCTGTGATAGGTAGAAGGGATGTTTCCCAAGAAGCTTTGGGTAATTATCCCGATCCTGAGATTCCAAAGGATCTTTGTATCTCATCTGTTCAGGTATTTCCCTTCTTTCCTTGGCACGCTGACTCATTAACTTCCTTTAGTGAAATGAACCGTCACCTGCATACACCAGAGCACTCTTGCAAAAAAAAAAAAAAAAAAAAAAAAAAAAAAAAAAAAAAAAAAAAAAAAAAAAAAAAAAAAAAAAAAAAAAAAAAAAAAAAAAAAAAAAAGGGATTCTGGAAAACTCTGAATTGTTTGCTTTTAAAACAAATCTCATCGTCAAATGAAAGGGAACCATGCCTGGGGGCAGGGCCGAAAAAAGGGGTTATCACAGGTAGCAGAAGATGCTCAAGAATGCTTCTAAAATATTTAAATATTAAGGCCTGTAGAAAGCATGACTAGAAATACTGGCAGTAGTAGCAAATTGGAGCCAATTGTCAAAACAAAAAGAAAGGTGACTTAGACGCTTATATTACAGGAGGAAAAAGAAATTCTTTGAGAACAAGGCATCTTTCCCTTACACAGCCATTAAAACTGCAAAGAATTCACACACAAAAAAAGCCACTGATTAAGGAGCATAGAAACAGTCAGTCTGCTTCTCCTGCTCCAAGAAGGCCTTAACCAAGTTTCTCTCAGCAGAGACAGATTTTTCATTACTAAATTTCTTGCACTTCTATGTGGCACCTTTAAGGGTTCCGACTGTCACAGCCAAGCTGTTTTGCTAGACTCGCCAGTATTGCACAACGCGGTTATTAATTTAATGCCCTGGCTGCAAGAAAATTCAGAGAACAGGTGGCTCCCAAAATTTGGTGGGACTGAAGGGAATGGCGCCCGCCCACAGCAGATATTTTCACTGAGCTGCAGCAGCAGTGACAAGAGCGCAGGGCTATGCAGGAGCTCGTTAGAATGACAGGACAGGGACAGAGCTGCACGTTCCCTACAAGGGCCTTGGAACGATGCCTCAGCCCCCCTCAAACGCCCAGGGATCAACCACTTTTCTCTGACGCCCACTCAATCAAAGGGCAATCCCAAGTATCCAAGAATCCGAGTGTGCCCGGTCACATTGAACCCATTCAATCTCTCCAGGCATTAACTGGTAAATCATAGCGTCATGAAGACGGTCAGGTATTTACAGCGTTAAACTCATTAGGCTTTGTGGCAAAGTAAAAACATGCACATTCATCAAAAATTTGTTTCTTATGGACCTATGCTATATTTGCAAAATGCCATGTACCTGAAATTCCTGTTTGATGCTTGTTGAAGAGCTGCAAAGGTGGTAAATAGCAGCTAATTAGTAATCAGTCTGACAGCTACAGCTGCAAAATGTTTGTATGATAATTTCAAATTTGAAAATGATTTATTGCACTCTACATGAAATTAGTGTACACTCATTCAGAAAGTCAGTGATTATCCTGCAAAACAGTGCTGAAGCATTTCAACAGGGAACAAGAGCAGTCGCCCAGCAGAACAGATTGCTCGGATGGGCTCTGTAACCTCCAGCCTTGAATATTTAAAAGCTCAAGTGGCCGAGGCCCTGAGCAGCCTGCCCCAACTTTGAGGTTAGCTCTATTTGTATTGGGAAGCCAGACTAGACTATCTCCACTGGTCCCTTTCAATGTATGACTTGCCAAATTGACAGAACTTAAAGAAAAGGAGTCTGTAACACATAATAAAGGGCCAGGGATCACCTCAAATATCCACAAACTTTCTACAATACAACAGTTTAACAAGTCATAGCCAGGTATAGCCCTCTGTATATGCTAATAACACCACTGATTTCCAATCTATTATACACTTATATTTACCAATACTTTCACTGTTAAAAGAAAAAAAGCATGAACCAGAAGATATTCATAAAACTTTAACTGGTTATGTTGCACTGCTGCTGCTGCCTAATTTCAGATAATGTAATATGACTATAAATTTTATTTTGATAAAAGGAACACGGCAGCATACAGGTTTCATATAACAAAACCAACTGTAGTTTAATTTTACACACAATTCACACAGGGCCACATATCAGTAACATGTACAATTTAAGGTTTATGAAAAATTAAATGTAATTCAGATTACACTCATAAAATAATATCCATTACATAATGCTGATTTTAGACAGCAAATATTGACCTTTATAATTTAGCAAGTAAAAAGGCCTTAATTTTCTTGTTATTCAAACTTTAACAATAAGTATGCTAGCTTAGATGGCAGAAAAAGAAGAAAACCCAACATTTTCTATCACTTTACATTAACATTTTGACCAGTCAACAATTCAGCAGTGATGAAATGTGCAGTTTGATTCAAAGTAAGACAAGGCTATTTAAATAACTCAAAATAAGAAGCGGGTATTGAAACATTAGAATTTTGATAAGCCATCACAGCTGCACTAGAATTAGTTTCTATAGCAACAGAGGAAATAATGTGGCGAACTGCACTGCAATGCAAGCTGGATTCCTTACAAACACAGCGCTGTTCAAATAGAAAACTTTAAAATTACTCACTGTATTAAAATATTTCCATTAAAATGCTTATTCAAATACTCCATACCTTGTTCTTTGTATATTGTTCTATTCTGGCTCTCCAAGATTCAATTCTAGTGCACCGATTCTCATTTCATACTGCATTTCACACTCTCCTATTAATTACTTTTAAAAGAATGAGGTAAGTGAAGTGACTTATTGTGTAAAACACTTTATTTTCTACCTCAAAGAAATCTGTATTTTCATTTTTTATTATTCTGACATAGATGTACTCATATTTATTTTCCTATGGTGCACATGTAAGATATACCGGAATGTTTTGCAGCGCCATTCGTAAGATGCTGCATGAGAGCTTTGAGAATTAACATTATTATGCAACTTTTAAAAACTTGCAATCATATGAGACTTGTGCCAGCTTCTAATCAGCCTGTTCTCTCATGTCCTAAGTATGATTAAGGAACCACAGCAAATGTATTGGCATTCATGGACTGGATACCTACAAGATGGTAAGGTTAAGCCTTGCAGTTGAGCACGTCTTCAGGTTTAAAACGCTGTCCAGTTTTAACGCTAAGAAATACTGTTTCATTGCGTCTTCTCTGAGGCTAGCTATATTTGGCAACTAATTAAAAGCACACGCCTGAACCTTTTATGTATTTTGCCCTTATAATGAGCCCTATTCCGGTGGCTTATTGTGTCCCTCTGAGTTGCGAGGCATCTCGGGAGTTACCATGGCTACCGGAGAGGCGCCTTCCCCAGCGCCCAGGGCAGAGGCTGCCGCCGCGGGAGAGGCCTCGGCCACTGGCACAGGACGAGGGGCTCCTCTCTTGGAAGTGTTTCTTCTTCCCCAAGGAAAAAGGAGGGAATGCCATACATCACACTGGCAATGAAACAGGCAAGCGGGTTCGCTCCTATCCTATATCTAGCACCGGTTTTCGAGGAAGCCAAAGTGAAACGGATGCGAGTGCAAAGCAGTTTAATTTGATCAGTCCTGAAAGTGTGCTAAAATGGAAATGGAACAGCCTAAAATAATTCCGAATTTGCTGTTTCTTTTGAGTTGACATGAGTTAAAATGTTTCTAAAGTACTGACAAATATCTCTACTGCAGATGTAGAAAATGCAGCGAATTTCAGTGGGCATTTCAGAAGGGAACTGCAGAAGCACCATGCTAAGTTCAGAGTCTGCACATAAGCCACAGCAAGCTCCCTTAAGTAGAAATTTAGGCCTCCTTCTGCCTATTTATCATGGGAATTGTCAAAGACAAATTGAATTCCAAAAAGCTGGAAATGGTGTGCTAATCAGTGGCACAGAAGACCATGAACTGGCCTGAAGGAGAAGGCAGTTAACTGGTTTTCCTATCATGTAAGGAGAGTCTGCCCTCTTCTTGCTGACAAAACTCTCTCCTCCCACTCAGCTAGCCCAAGTTACACAGGACAAAATCCTAGTGTTGATACTAACCTAACGTGAATGAATGTACAAGAAGGGGAAATAACTGAAAGAGAAAATGAATTATAGCAATATGGTCTCCGTAGACTCACTTGAACTCTCCACTCAGACTCTATTGAGTTTATGGCAAGAAATAAGTTTCAAGCTCGCAGCAAAGGCAAGTAACTGTTATACACCCGGGGAAGAATGGCCTGGCAGCACCTTTCTTCTCCCTTTCCTCAATTTGCTCAACCTCTCTATCACACCAAAACACACCACATAAAATAATTATTCATATCCATGAGCTCAGCCTGGTTTTCGGACCCACACCTGAGCCAGACATACTGAAGCAAAAGACCCACAGCCCCTTCTCTCTCTCTCATTTGCATCAACACTGCTCAGTAGCTTTACCATTTCTGATACGTTTTCCAAAAACGATTAGGTGCTAAAGACAAATTACTTCTGTTTTTTCTCATAATATCATTTCAGGTTAGACTTACGCTCGCATGGATTTCATAAAGTGCATTTCTTTTAAATTTACCTTTGAAATTCTCAGGTTATGATATTTCCTTTTGGAGATGCAAATCATCAATGTAATGCGCTTATTGTAAACTTAGTAGTAAGGTATATTCAACTGTAAGTAAAACTTGGCAAAATTTTCTGGCTGAAATTTTCCTTGAGAACTAATTAAAATGAAAAGCATTCAAAATGAGCACTACTTTGTGATATTTATGGTAAATAATCTGTATTATCACAGTATTTATAGTTCTGCAGCTTAATGTTGGAACCACTCTCGAAAAATGGAGTATCTGGTACAGGAAGGACATTTACACCACACTCAGCAATCCTGTCATCACAGCCACCTTTGCACATTCCATTATTTCTTCTCTGTACAATAATATCCTTGATTACCCACAATATTTGAGCTCTCATTTGTACTAGAGTAAAAATAAATAGTAAACTAGTATTTTTAAATAATAATAAGAATAATTACCTTTGTTACCATCTTTCCTCACAAAAGAGTTTTTAATTCTTCATTCGGAGTCTCGAGATGCCTGCAAATGGCCACTATTGTTCTGTGCATCTCCAAGGCCACACTTTGTCTCTGACAAAGATGACTCGAGTGTTTTTATTCCCAAAGATCTGCTTTTTAAAGATTCTTTTTGTTACCAGGAAGGAAACAGCACCAGGAAAGGAGGGCAATTCAGAACAGTGGTTCTTGTTACTAGGGAAAGGAATTTTGCTCTGAAAACTGTCAGCCATTAGGTAACAGTCATTATAAAATAGGATGACGGCTTTGTCTAAGGAGAGCATTAGACATTAGTGTCTATTAATAGATGAATTATTCTTGAATTATTCTTCAGTTACAAGGAAAAGGAATCATGAATTCAAAATGTATTTTCAAATTTCACCAGAGGTACTTAAAAAGTGGCTAGTTTTGTGTGGCACAACAGTCTATGATCCAAGATTTGTTGTGAGAAAAAACAAACAAACAAACAAAAAAAAGAGAGCTCTGCACAGAGCAGAGCGGATCTTCAAGAGCGTCCAAGTTATGCATTTATGTGTAAATTTTCATGCAATACCTTTTGTACAAAGGAGTAAATGAGAAAATATTCTAAAGTTCAGGCAAAATAAATCATTAAGCAGATGATGAAGAGCTTATCATAATGAAATGGGAAACATTTCAATTAAAATACTTCCAAGATGGGAGCTCTAGTTTGACACAAAATTGGACTAATTTCTGCCCAGTATTCATTAGACTTTAAAAATAAGTTCAGTAGCTTTCTAGAGTTTTTGATTTTCGTTCAGCTCATTAAATTTCCATGGATGCTACACATACAACAAACATTAAAGAGGATACTCAGTCTCCACAAAATACATCAGAGATAGCATTTTATTTTTCGTTTTAGGATTATCATTTTTTCTATTTTAAAAAAATTACAGAGAAATGGATAAAATTCTAAAAAGACACTAGCTATTTTAAGTGTTATTCAAAAGAGTGTTTTCAGGGCTAAGTTTCAAAACAATATTTCAAAAGCCATTACATACACAACCGCACTTCAGATCACTGAAGTGGGAGTTACTAGGGCAAAACAACAACACGTAACAAAAACAGGAGTTATGAAATACTGCAAGCCACAAAAACTTTGAGCAATATCAAATATTTCTAAATGAGGTTCCTTGAAGATAGGAAAACAAACCAAATCAAATCAGACTAATCAGACCAAGCTGAACAACGACAGAGGCTCTTTCCTTTTCTGCAGGGAGATGCAGAGCTGCCCGCATCTTTCTCTTAGGTTTTCTGGCACAAATGTCAACTCATTGCAGTAAAAGGCAGCAATCATTTCACCTGTTCAAGCAGTGCACACAAGCAGCATTTCAGCCCAACATTTTGAAAGGGGAAAAAAAAACAATAAGAAAAAAAAAAACCAAAACCCAAACACACCTGCAGAGAGCTTCTTGAAAAGATCAACCTTTCATAGTTTTATTCTCCACGATTTGGATTTTCCAAATACACACTCTTATCAACTCTATTTTTAACCTGCTGCTCATATAGGATACTTAAAATTCTGAACATGTTTACATTATCCATCCAGCAGGCTAATGGAACTGCATACCAGACAGTCATGCATAATTCAAATCAATATCCTCAGGCTTGCAACTCTAAGTCAAAGCTGCCTTTAAATAAGCTGGGTGTGACTTTAACATGAATAAAATGTATCTAATTTTAAACCTTTATCTGACAAATTGATACATCTTGCAAAGGAATGTCATAAATCTCCTTTAAAAAATATTGCAAATGAAAAAAAAAAACAGGAGAAATGAATACCTTTTAGAAAGCACTTTTCAGGACAAAATTTCAAGTGGTTCAACAAGACTCAGTGCAAAGGTTACAACTAAACAGCAATATCTTCAGACAGTAGTACAAATATATGTATGAAAACATATGCTGACAGAATATTAAAATGGTGCAGAAAGTGAATGTTGCAGAATTTGATATTTACAAATTTAAAGATCAAGCTTTCAGTTGCACTGGGCATAGGTCACTCCACACAGAATATCTTATATCCAATTTCACACAACCGTTAGCTTCTCTCCGAGATCCAGAATCAAATTTTTGGTAATAGCATAATTTCTCCTATGTGCTTTCAAGAGAGCACAACACCATCACACCATATAATGCTCAGCCACACTGTAATGACTGGAGGCATGGAAATTATACGACTAAGAATCCATTTCCAAATTACTTGCAAATAAAGTGGAGGAAAGGTAATTGGGAGAAAAAAAAAACACAGTTATATTATACATCTCATGCTCCCTTTCAAACAAGAATATCCTGATAATTCCTGAAAGTATAACATGTGTTGTAAATAGTAAACGAAAGCTTATCTTGACACAGAAAAAATTTGGTGTCTGATACTACTGTAACATATCTCTATGCAATTAATACATAAAAAAGGTAAATAAAATAGTCTGTTGTTCTTGCCAAGAGAAAAACAAATAGGAAAAGTTGCTTGAGCACAGACATGGATCAAGATACAAAAGACTAAGGAAAAAGGAGATATTACCTGCTATTAAGCTTGCCCTCTCTAAAAGCCTAAGCCTAAGGTCAAGCAAAAGGGAATAATATTTCCCCCTCAATGACAGGGAAATAGTCCATAGACGGACATTCTCCATGGAAGTGCATCTATGAATTTTACTTGAAGCTGAGAAACTGCAGTGACAAGATTGCTATGAAACTAAAATACTGATGAAAGACACCTGGAAGGTGCGTATGCACCTTGCGCTACTCTAGTGCGCTCACCACAGCTAGGAGCAAGTTTATCTCCCTCTCTCTCTCTCAATACGATGGAGTAAGCAGTGATTAAAAGAAAACAGAAAGTCAGCAAACTCACTTGGAAACTACCTGCTCAAACTATCATTTATTAGTTATTTCTAATGTATCTAAGTTTTTAAACACTATTTTTTTCAGGTTTCCTGTTTACATATTTAAAGTCATATTAGCAAAAGAAACCAGTTCTCACTCAGAATTGGCGCAAGTCAATTCAAGGCAGTTCATCGGGGAAGAGATCCTTTTCACTGTTCTAGTGCTACCTCTTGTGTTTATGTAATAAAGAGATGTGTGAATGTGGAGCATCCATGCAGAGTGCAATGCCACAGGAAATACTCTAGCTGTCAATACACACAAAAAACTTCCCCAGGTAAAGACAAGTGAAAGCAATCTTGGCCCTTTCATAAACCATAAAATGAAAACAGATGAGAGATGTATTCAACTATGTTTTAAAAAATGGAAAAGAAAAAAAATAGCACATTGTTGCCCATTCTCCTCTACTATATAACAATTTATAACAAAGACATAACAATTTTGATTACTCTTAAAACATGATATTTCAAGGATGGGTGTCCACATAACAAAAGTATATGGAAGCTGATATAAATAGTCACATGAATAAAAGATCACATCTGAAAAAAAAAAAAAAAGAAACAAAAATCTCTCCTGCAATTAAAGCATTTCCTTTTTGTCTCTTTCAGAAAGATAGAAACTGCCAAAACTTTACCAAGAATGGCATCAGCTGAAGGTGATGTACACAAGCAAGAATGTCTGCAATGTCTCATAGTTTGCAGCATTTGGGAAATAACTGCTTTAAAAGCTTCTCTTAGGTCTTTTTTTACTCAAAGCTCTTTCAAAGTGATTTGCATGAACACAGCACTATCTCTACCCAAGCCCCAGGCCACACAGAATGTTTCCTTTCAACAGGTATTATACCACAGACATCTCACAGGTAAAGTCAGGTCAGAGAAAAGTATGTAGCCACATTCTTCCTAGAGACAATTTCCATTAGATTTTAAACTTCTTCATTAACAGCACTTCAGAGGAAAAAGAGGAGAAATAACTAAGTAAACATCACAACATGACACGGTATTCAACTGAGCATTCAGTCTTGTGATTCAAATACTAGCAAAGAGCTTTTATTACACTACTTACACTATGTTCTTTGCCTGTAATTCTTAGTACTGGATATGCACAGATAGATACCATCAACTCTGAAAGAATTTTAAGGCCTTAATTTGCTGAATACACTCATATTTGCACCTCCTCCCTAAAAGAGAACTGTTGTAGCAAATTGGGAGATTCTTCAGCACGCCAGTTTGAGGTGCTTGTGAAAGAGCTCTTTTTGTTTATGCTGGAAATACACTGAAAGGAAATCTCTATCTATCCTCCAAGTGGCTCAACAAAGATACTTCATCTAAGAGATGAAAACTAAGAAGACAGAAAATGCTAAAAGCTGCATAAAGGAACAGATCCAAGAGATTGCAGAAGAACAGTCGCCTTCACGTGCAAAGATTGACACTGAGGAGCAAGGCAAACATATGTCCAACAGACACATCAACATCAAGTGCCAAAAGCCTAAAGAAGAATAAAAGTGGAGAAGAAACTACAAAAATAACCTCATACTCTACCTTCACAATATGGAAAAGATGGATAAAATCCAGTAGCATATGCCTGCTAGAGCAGCAGATTCTCATTTAAGAGAACTTATGTTTTCTCAGTGCAGTCTTTTAGTGCTTCCATATGTTCCCAAAAAACCTTGTGAAGTGTAAGGCACTTGGGCCAATCTCAGAATCGGAGTCTCTGAACCCACATGTCTTCAGCCACAGGGCTCTGCCAACCAAGACGTTAGAAAAAGACCTTGGAGAAGCTGTGGCTGCAACGCACTCATAACATACAGGCCAATAAAGCAAACAGCCTCAAGTTTTCTACCTTTTTCATTGTGATTGTCACTCACTACATCAGAACCAGGACCAGGGTTCTTCATTTGCTTGGTAATCCCTGGACTTCTGCACAGCTGTTAGATTAGAGCAATATATGTTTTTAAGAACAGCAAATTATCTGTAAATTGTAGAATCACCCCCCACACACATTTATTTCTCTCAGAAATTCAATCTCGGTTACAAAAGCATGTGTCATATATCTAAAAATTGGCAACTTCAGTATATGCATCTTAACATTAAGTGTAAAAATATCCTTTTGGGGAAGCGACTACTACCCCTAAAAGAGAATATCCTACTTGCCTATAACATTGCCAGGGATAGCAAAGGCAGGTTCAGGAAGTAGCCAAATAGTCACTACTGAACTAATACCAATTTGTACCTTTTCTGAGAACTGAAGTTATTAAGAAAGCACAGACGATTTAAGACTATGACCAAGAAAGATACTAACAAATATTTTTAATTACCAAAGCACACAAGGCCAATTAAGGTTTGTAAATAAAATGCTTACCTAGATCCCCTTTTAGATTTCTAATAACCTCCTGTTAGCAGAAACATCTTACATAGTTATCTTTGTTTTTTCAATTCTTTGGCCTTTTTTTGTTCTTTTTTTTCTTGGTCTTTTTAGTCCTTTACCTTCTGAAACAGATGTGTAATATTACAGCTTATACTAATTTCCTCTTCCCAAATATTATTCATAAGAGCTTTTGATATGGCAGGGCATATTACAAAAATAATTGCACATTATCAAAAACAAAAGGAAAATTATATCAGGATGGGAAAAGGAACAAAGCTGACTTCAGGAAGCACACACCGTTTCTTGAATTGCACAATGAAGAACAAAGATGACTGCAAAGATGAGAAGGGAAACTTTGGGCTATCCCTAAATCCCTGGCCTCCAAGCACTGAGACTGAGTCAAGTCCACACACAGGTATCAAGAAATACTGGAGATGTGCTGGTTTCTGTCCAGTGATTAAGAGCTTTGAATCACTTGTGCAAGAGTTGGGGAGTTCAAGTGGACCGTTTTACTTTACCACAATTTGTCTTCATCTTTCTGTTCCAATTAATGTGATTTTAAACAGGGATTCTACAAAAAACTTTTGATACAGCTTAGAGGGTACAGATTTGCTTGCATTCTAATATCCATTAGAATTTTCGATTCCTAATGGAAATAATATCCATTAGAATTTTCTATTTAAAATACTCACTAATCAACAGAATCTAAATGTATTAAATGGGCTACAGAAATACACAAAGTGGATCAGATAATGGGCATGAGCACAGATGAATGAATCCGAATTTAAACACCTAGATTTCATAGAACAAATCCACGTTTTACTAAAACATTCCATTATTGAAGTAAAGAAAAAAATAAGATATTGTTTTCTTCATTTTGGGATTAAACATTACACAAAATCCTATGTCAGTTCTCCATAAATATGCTGAAAAGAAAGATTAATATGGCCATCTAGAGGAGAAAAGAATAATTTGAAAATATACCACACACATGCTTTCAGGCTTCAGAAAGTCACATTCCTAGAAGACATACAGTCAGAAAACTAATGGATAATAAACAAATTTTAAGATAATACAATCAGACCTCTGATTGTTTCTCTTCATAATTCTAGTAATGCAAGCATTACTGTATATACATCATTGTCCATTTTCCAATTTTTAGCAGTGCAAGCAAAGTTTGCAAGCTGTATTAATAGAAACAAGGTTCTATTTTTTTCTGTCTCTTACACTGTAGTATTTTGTGAGCACACTTAAGTGCAGGCCTAAGCATGCAGATATTTTAAAAGTGAATATTGAAGTATGGAATAAACAGCAAAACTATTTATTGACTCCTTTCAAAACACACAGGACACTATTGCAAGATAAAACATATGACAGAGTAACTGCTAAATAGAAAATAACACTGAAGTTGCTGAAAATGAAGTATTATGCATCTTCATCAGTGCATATTACTCTTTTTTTCCAAAGTAACTTTTAATGATACCATCAGAGATGAGTTGAGAGAGAAAAAGAGGTGAGACAGAAATTAATTCTCTCATCATTGCAACAATATCCAGCCTCATTCAATAAGGGTGCAAAGGGTGCCTTAGGCTGGAAATACAGCAAAAAATATTTTAAATTTGAAATAAAAATCAAAAAGTACATGTGAGGAGACAAAAGAACACAGCAAACAACTACACCAACAGTTCTTTCTCATTCTCTCTGTGTACTAAAGTACACAGGAACATACTGCTTGTTACCCCTTCGCAAAGAATTTCCTGATGCTCCCTACTTGGAAACTTGAGATTTGAGCCTCATCTGTTCAGTGAGGTGTTTCTCCGAACCCAAATGAACCACTGGGCAGTGACAGGCAGCTTCACATGTATTTATTTTTGACCACAGTTTTTCTTGACAAGGTTCCCACCTTCTCTTTTCGAGGCCCCTGCTGGGCAGCTTTCCTTCCGTGATGAATGTAACATGAGACAAACTCTATCCCCTCCTCTTACCACTTCTATCATTGTGCAAAGATTATTTATATTTGAAATAACCTAGGAAGAGCAAAAAGTTAACACACTAACTACTCTAGTGTGCCACCTTGAGACCACTGAAAAGAGGAAAAGTTTTATGTTGTTATTCTGTTGCCGTTTCCAATTCCACAGAACTTTTCTAAACAGCTTTGTTGACAATAACAGGTTGCAAAGACAAGGTGAGATCACGACTCTAATTTTCAAGTATTTTGTAGAAAACTGTAAAGTAACTGCAGGCTATCAGACAAATAAGGCTGCTGATTCTCCACTCCTTGCTTGGAGAATGCTCTCACACGTAGTAGAAAAAGCAAAATACTGACAGTATCAAAGCTCTTCGTAAGTAGAAATATGTGGTTAAAGACTTCATAATTTGGGAAGTCAGAATGTTTCTTTTACATATAGATATTTTTGCTTTGCTATCCCTTCTCACTGTTACCCTTCTCCATACATATGTCCAAGAACTAGTTCTAATAGCTCCACCTCACCTTTGCACTTCCTTTCTTAGCTGCTGGAACTCCCCAGTCCTTCTAAGGTTAAAAGCAAAGGAAAGATCTGAAAATTCTGATGATCAGAAATTTTTCTTTGAATCTTCAATGGGTGCTTTTCTGTCCTTTGCATCTATACTTGAAAATCATTAAAGAACAGGCACTCATTTCAAGTTTCAGTGCCACTTGAACTCTTAACTGGACTTGAAAATTATAGACCTACATCACACAGTAGAATATTTCTTTTTCCCCAAACATTTTTGTTTTGCGTATATTTAAGTGTAGACTTCCTCACAATTATATGTACCCACTTTTTGTTACAAAATCTTAAGCTTAAGGGAAAAAAAAGCCTGTTCTAGTATATTTAAGGAAAGCCAAAAAAAAAAAAAAAAAAAAAAAAAAAAAAAAAAAAAAAGGCTTTGCTATTATAAAGCAGCTATATTAGAGTCTGACTTTTAACTAACTTCAACTAAAGCTCCATTTTATGAAGCTAGAAAATAACTGGAGATACAGTTACACTTATATGCTTATATTATGAAATGTAACAATTTTCAATCACAAAAAAAGACAAGATATTAATAGCTGACTACCCAGCCCTCTACCTATGACCTTTACTGAAAAGAAATATATACGACAATAGAAAACATACTATTACTTCCACCTTACTTTTAACTTCATGGAAGATGTATACTAATTTATTTTTTCTAATTATTTCTTTGATTTCAAGGACAAACATTCTAGTAACGCACACGGCAATGAGCATGTGCACCATGAGCAATAATCAACTGCTTTGCTGGCAATCAATAACCATTTACTTTGTTATGACAGTTCATGAATAAAAACAGCACAGATCCTGTAGCTTGTCTCATTTGCATTTATATAATATAATATCCCAGAATTTATTAAGAGTTTCCATGTTTCTTTCCTAAATCAACATAACTTCAAGAAGACTTCCCAAGGAATAAAATTACTACTAAAGTTGTACATCACATAACATAGAAATAAATTGCACACTTTTTGATATTTCTGGAAAAATACAAAAGCAACTTCATACCAATTCTTTTTGGAGCACATACAAGTATATAAGATATCTGTATATTTCTTGCAGATATTGATTATTTGCAAGCTAAGTTGCCCTTGTCTACAACGGCCTTACAAAAAGCATAATTACAAAATTAGAAATAAAAGGAATACCTATGAAACAACCTTACCTTCATCTATTGAGGCTTCACTACTGTACCCATCGTATTCTGCGGACAGGGGGCTGTATTTCTGCCTGGTTTCCCATACGTAGTTCTTTTGCTGCCTGCCATCCGCCACGGGCAGCCTGGAACTCTGGGTTCTGGAGAGGGCCTCGTGGTACTTCCCCAGGGCCTCGTCATCACTCTCCGATGAGGAGCCGTGCTGGTCTTTAGTCATGTACGAGTTGTCTGTTTGAACAGAATAAAGCGGATCAACTACAGCTCAAAAGAGAATGCAAGAAAATAGAGCTTAAGAGCGTAAAAGCATAAAACTTTTTTTTTTTTTTGTTAAAGAAAAGTAAAATAGATCTTTTTTGCAAGGTAGGACATGAAACGATGAAAATGCTCTAACTACTTAATGTAAATTCATTTCTGGTTCCATACCGCACCTGAATACCTCGTACACAAAATTAACGAAGGTGAGCATTGCCACTACTCCGTGTGAACAGGTCCACAGCACACAATTTGTCAGTGGACTTTAGTTACTGAAAGCAGAATTCTCATGCCGTGATGTTGAGTCCCTGATTCTGCAGGGGAACATGGTTGGATGCACTATCCAACCACACTCCAACTCTTTTGCCCTCTTTCCTCCTTCCAAGCTCAGCTGTGCCCTCTAGTTTTCCATTCTAGGCTCCACTTATTCTCAGCCTTCATGTCCTTCCATATCCAAAAGGATCAGCAGCAGGATGAGTACTGCTCTGTTCCTCAACCCTGAAAATGCGGCACATAAATGCAAGTAGGAAGGTCAAATAATTTAAATAAAGAAATAAGAAGCTTTTACTGAGCATTTTCAAAACAACTTTTTAAAGAGCATCGACAAATGTAGATAAACTTTCCTTAAAAAGAAACAACCACAACAAACAGCAGGCACATTTCTGACACGGAAAAAGTGTTCTCTCAAGTTCCAAGTACATTATCCAACGCAAAAAAGTACCAAAGATTCATAATGAAGAAGATAGAAATGTATTTCTTTTCTGCACAGATAAATAGCATGGTTTTGCCTATTCCTAGAAACAGATAAAGTCTTTAAACTACAGCATATAAGAACGATCTCAGACAGAAACCATGCCAGATTTCATCCCAAATGCTTCAAATTTGGCACACAGTTATAAGTGACTGAAAATAAGGTCTTGAAATGAAGAATGTCAGGAAACTTTAACTGCAGATGGTGCTACCACTCTAACTGTAATGTACACTGGAGCTTAATTTGGTATTTACAGGAAAACTGGTGCCTTAAAGACTGCTAATGAGCAACCAGATCTTTTACCTCTAGGCCATAAATTTTAATTCAGGAGATGTTAAGGTGCTCCCCATTATCAGGACTTTTATAAAGCAAGTTTGTTGCCACTGATCACACACTGATGAGTATCAAATTAGAGCATACACTGGATGGCAGGCTCACTGCAAGCAGCTGAAAGCTGCCTGGAAAACGAAGCCTCTTTCTGCTACACAAAGCAGAAGTCTGTGCCTCTTAAAACACTCAACAGCCTGAAACCTGTTAGCTGGGAAACAGCTCCAGGATGTCTTCACAGCTATGAAGAAAGTGGGGCGTGCCAGAACTGACACATAATGCCTGACATAACAATATAAACACATACTTCATTTTAAGCTGGCAATTATCTTTATTTAGGGGAGAAAAAAAAAGAAAGAATTTGTAATATGAAATTAGGTTCATTAACCAATCTGCTTAAAGTATCAGAAATGTGCCAGTACAGAATCTGGCAGAAACACTAGAAAATTTCTGAGAAAAGTTTTGGACGTTATGCCTCTGATAGTGCATTCAACTTTGTAAGCACCCAGAAGTTCCCAGTGATACTGGGAACAGTGGTATGGGAACAGGGATTCCCATAAATTTATCCCCTAACTCCTTCTTTAAAGAAAAACAAGATAGAATGTCATGAAACAGGACAAGTCCTCTCCAGAGGACTTAAGAATCTAATTAAGATTACAACATTAGATATATAAAAAAAAGAATAATACAAATCCATTTCATTTTCTTGGGGGAAAAAGGCTTCCTGCAACACTTAAAAAAAAAAATTGCTTTTAATCCAACAAAATCCAAAAAGGTTATGTTTATGCCTCTCCCTGACACTTCTCTTTTGATTTTTATGTTTTATACAGAAATTTGCCTATTATTTGCCTACTATTAACCTATTAAAACCTATTGATTTGCTCATTATAGTAACTACAACATATTTTAACATATTTTCCAAATGTTGCCTCATATGACGAAATAACACACATTTTGATAAGTAATTAAATAGTTCTATTATCGGATTATAGACCTAGCAGAGAGCACGTGCTGCATTCTAAAAACTCACTGCACAACTGGCAAAATAATCATGCAAAAATACCAGTTTCTATATCTTGCTCACAAACTCTCACTGCATCCTCCTTATTATATTGTTCTAAGACTAGCTGCTGAAGGCAGTACAGGCAGTACAGGCATCCAAACCAACAGTGCATGTTTTCTTCCTAACACTACAACTTTAAGAAAAATCTTGTTCAGTTTTCTTTATACTTAAAATTACTTGATTGCTACTAGTCAGTGATTGTTCTTAGTTATTTATATATCTCAGAAATGCATTGTGAAAATCTACCATCACGCAAATAAAACAAAAGTACATTTTTCTTTATCTGATTGAACTCGATGCAAACTTCAGAGACCAGGAGATTTGCACAATTCATAGAAGAGCTTTAAAGTACAGAAAAAGCAAGCCACTTTCAAAGAACAAGCATTATTTTCCAGTATTAATCCCCAGCTTTCAACAGAAATCATACAAAGCGCTTCAGAAAAGGTGAGAAAAGTTTTATATGGAAAAAGAATATATGAAAGACATCTAATAATCAATTCCACTAACTATATATTTATAAAGTTATTCACTCCAAAGAAATATCATTATTAGAGGATGAAGTACCTAGAAAGGAAAGTTACTTCCATCCAAGGGAAACAGTATCATTAACATGAAATCCACAAGTTGGGTGAGAAAAAGCCAAAAGTGCCATAAGTTTCAGGAAAGGCTGAAGAATGAAGCTTGCTCAAGGACTCCTCACCTTTTTCTGCTGTCTTCTTATTACTTAGCTCTCTTGAATTTTTTTCTGATTTCTTGGAAATTTTCTTTTTACCTGCTTTTGTAGTTGTAGCTGAGGTACTGTCTCCATCCTTTGTTACAGATTTTACTTTTCTGTCACAAAAGACTTCAGTTTTCTTTTCTTTTAAGGAACTATCATTGTGTGCCTTTTTCAAGCTGGAATCTGATAATTTTTGCTTTTGTACTTCACTCACTTTTGTTTCTCTATCTTTGGAAACATTTTTCTTGTGCACTTCTTCAAAATCCTTCAAACCAGTTCCAGATGATCGTGGTTTATTTTTTCCTTGCAAGTGACTCTTAGAATTGTCTGATACTGCATGTAGGCCATTATCTTGTTCCTTGAACGACCCATCTGCCTTCAGTTTAGTGCTTTTCAGGCTACTACCCTTTGAGAACTTATCTATTGAATGCTCCTTTCCTTCTACTGCTTCCTTTTTAACAGTTCTTCCTACATTGTTCAAATCCCGAGGTACTTCTGCATCACTGAAATGGCTTTTGCTATCTCTGCCTTTAAACTGACATTGATTTTTGCCAACACGATGGTCAAACACTCCACCTTGGCTTAAATCTGATGAATTAGGATATTTAGTCTCCGTGTGTTCTGCAGAACTTCTTTTCTCTTTCATATTATCTTCCTTGGAATGAGTTGGCTGTGCATCCTCTCTACTTTCCACGGGTTTCTCATTCTGCATTTTGGAGCTTTCGTCCTCTGCACGAAGGCCATTTATCATGTTGGTTACTTGTTCTGCCACTGAATCGGCTACGCTGTAGCCGACTTCTCCAACAACGCTGGTCAGGTCATCCACAGCACTGCTCAGTGTATCAACCACAGAGGACATGGAGGGAAGGCTCAGATTTTGGTGCAAGTTCCTGAAAAACGCCATTTCTCCAACTCACTGACCAACAACAACTTCTCTGTAGAAAGGCCTTCTGCTTCACAAAGAGGTCAACTCCGTTTCTCCAAATTCAATTTCATATTATTACTTCTTTATTACTTCTAATATATTTAATAAGTGAAGTTGCAACTTTGTTCTTTCCATTCAACAAGCATTGAAAATAATCAGAACGCAACATAAGTATCTTCAAATGAAGCAAAAAAAAAAAAAAGCTAGCAAATGGCGGTCTTTCACCAATAGCAGCATGAAATATCCATACTAAAAATCATTATTTCCAAAAATAAGACAACTTTGTAAAAAGGAAATAGGCATTTTTATTCTAACCTGCAAAGAAGAAGTTAAAACATTTAAATTTTTTTTTTTTTATTAAAAACATATTTTTTTTAATGTAATAGCTGTACAACAATGCGTATCAGGCAGAAAAAGAAAACTCCAAGGTGAAAATGCTTTCTCCAGCTTTCCTATTCTGTTCTCTGGTGTGTTTCTTCCTCTCACATGAACTAAAAAAGCCCACTCAGACCCTGCAGCCTAAATGCACAGAGGAGTTTTTCATCAGCCCTCAAGCTCTTTTTATTATAAGACCTAATCTTCTTTGTGTCTATATATTAAAGACCCTTAAAGACCTCGTTTTCTTGAAAAGACAAAGTCTACAATTAGCTCACTAGCCAGAAAAGAGGTCTATTTAATTTCCATTGTTTGAATTCTTTCAAATTATTTTCCAGGTGAGTAAATGTAACACTACTTCCGCAAGGTCAATTGAGGATTCAGTAGACTGAGCAGAAATCCAACAATCCCATTCTCAAATTAATTTAAGATTTACTTACAGGCAGTTATGGCATGTTTTAAACACATTCAGGGGTACTCTAATTGGAATTATTTATTTAGATGTACCTAAATAAATGCCAACTCTTTTGTTATATAGCTGTTAAATTTCTGTGGCTTAAAGTTTTAAAGGTTTCTTCCCTTAAACACAGCCAAAAATCACAGGACAAGTCAAAAACGTCTGTCTTTCCATCCCCGAGTCGTGATTTTTTGTGCATTTCTGTATTTCATTGTAAAAATGTGAAAGTCATAACTTTAGGATCAAGAAATTACATTTCAGACACTTACAAAGTTTATCTTGTGAATTCTTCCTTGCAGTATATCCCGAATCAAGATCTGGGAAACCACCAACATTTTCAAAACACATCTTCTTATTAATATATAAGAAAAGCAGCAACATGAGGACAATGAACACACCAACAGCAGACAAGAATCCAATTGCTTCAGGAGACACTGAAAGAAACAGAGAGAAACAGATTAAAAGAAAAAAGAAACTTTTATAAAGTTACAGTATTTTATCAAAACTAGTCATTAATTAACATTTCTAAAGGTCCAAATATATACATAAGATATAGCTGAAATGCTACAATTTTATTTTGAAAAAGTGTTCCATTTTGTTAAATTGCAGCAGCTTTTCCTCCTCTAATCATCTTTCTAAAGATAATAAAATACCAGGTCCTAATTAATTAAAGACTGATGTTGTGAGCAAGAGGTGCTGCTGGAGCCCCAGATGCCATAACTCTGCAGGAAACCAGGGGATTGTCAGAACACACGATGGCTGATGATTTCTGACGAAAAAAAATCCAAGGTAGAGGAAGTCAGAGCTCTGAGAGCAGCTCCCACCCTTCAAGATGCTTGGTTCCATGGGCTCAGGGCCAACTTCGAGACAGTGCAGCTGAGGACAGGCTAGTTCTTGCTGCTCCCTGACAAGTAGGATGCTGTGTGAGGAGGAGTGGGAAAAGAAAAAAGAGCAAAAGCATCTAACGGGTATGTGGATGGCTTGTGTGTAACAAGAAAAAGCTAAGTGGAATAAAGCACATTTAATTGAAATCAGGCAAAGGAACCATGGCCTAAACAGATTGTCAAGTCAGCAGAAATGTGCAAGCTAAACAAAAGTATGTAACTGCTATCAGCCAGGGAACTGATGGGGGGGTTGGGGCACCTTTCGGGCATCTGGTTTTGTACAGCATTACTGATATGGCGGCCTTGGAAGAATCTAGCAAATGGTTTCAGAATACAAAATTGAGGAATGAATAGAGCAAATGAGACCAGGTAATTAGGGGCAGATTGTTTATTCACAAAGAGATTGGGCAGAGAAAGGGATAAGGAAAGGTAGCAAGAAAGAAGGTCCAGAAATGGAAGAAACAGCAAACAAGTTACAAAAACAAAGCTGTTCAGAGATATATCTTTTTTCAAATTGCAGATAGCATGACTGAAATATCAAGACCAAAACAAAGTACCCTGGACTAGTCCTACAGGATTGTAGATCCTGCTGTAAAAGCAAAGAAAAAAATGAAAAAATAGAATTCTAGCACTGATCATAGAAGAAAAGGGTTGTTGGTTCATTTTGTTTTTTCATCTTTTCATTATCATGAACAAACAGAAAGAAAACCTTGTTTACCAGGAAAGAACATGCCAGCAAGATTACTTGATACTCCCTTCACAAGTCTGCCTACAAGTCACTTACAATATTACCGAAATCATTCGTTACAGCTGAACTTTATGTCAAATCTCAGCCTCCTGCTGAAGTGTTTTGTTGACTACAAAATAGTCAATCCACAACTAAAACCGAGGTGAGAGAAAAAGAAAAACAACATTATATAAAAGAAGCTTTTCACCCATGCATTCATTTAGCATTTTCATGAAACCCTCCTAAATATAGGATATCTATGAGTAGTGAAAAAAAGCCTCAGTTTATGTATATTCATTATTGACCTCAAAGCTTACCCTTCTCCTAAGGCGCTGAGCAGAGCATGCTCCTTCCGCTTCCTGAATATCTGAATTCTCATTCTCCTTCCCCTTCATGAATAACTGAAAATGCTGCTAACTAGGGCGATCAGAACCAAGTCCAGTTTCCTTTGAAGTTAGCCTGACCCAAATAAGACCAGGGACTTAGCTAAGCACAGAGTCTTCACTCCTCAGTAACTTCCTCGCTCTAACATGAGGAGAAGGGTGGACTGATTCACCAGGACACAGGGACCAGCAAAGTGGAAAGGCAGATTAGGAGCAAGTGAATAGGTGCAGTGAGGAAACAGAAGTAATGCAGAAGGTGCAACACTGATGGAGAACAAGTCAGAAAGCGAAGAGAGAAAGAGGTTAAAACTGAATGGATACAGAAAAACAGAGCACAAGGAGTTAGAGACTGAAAAGAAAAAAAAAAAAGGTACCATGAATGGTTTGGATCATTTCATATTCCCACCACTGATTATCTTTAATTATACAACTCATGTACAAATACTATCTGTGCCTCACTCAAGAGAGGGTGAACCTATGATGGGAACAGTGAAGGAGACCATTGGCTATTAAATACAAACCTCTTACTGGGCATTTTCCAACTCTGCAATAGGTGGAGAAAGAAAAAAGTAGGAAAAAAAAGCTGATTTTTTACAAATAAAGCAGCTCAAAGTTCCAGAAAAAAAATGAGTTCAGTGGTTCACTCTATTTATATTATAAGGTCCAAACTTCTTACATGATTTTTAGATGTAGTTATAAGTGGTCAGTACTCTTCATTTAACATATCTGAACATAGGTAACTGTTCTGAAAAAATAAGGTTCTAGGCTTCCCAAATCAGGTACGTAGGTATTTTAAGTTAGCAGAGCTTTTGGGCTTCCCAGAGAATTTACCGAATACAATGAATGTCATATTGACAATATATGTCATGATTTTGTACATATAAATCATCTGAAATTTAGTGCTGTTAAAAAAAATAATCTGAAGGGGGAAAAAATGGTAATATCAGAGCATGATCTAGAAGTTCTAAAAGAACTGGACATTACATAAAGATAAGGGGAAAATAGAAGATATGGAATCACTGGTTGTTTGCTCTATGCTGTTTTAAAAGAGGAAAGGAAGATTTTAAAATATGGTATCATAATTTGCAGATCTCACCATAATTACAGAACACAAAATTCTTCTCACTCAAATACGCAATTCTAGTTTTTTTTTTATCTTATATACTTATCTTTACAATTTTAACTTTTTTATTCCTTGTATATTCAGCTCTAAAAAACTGCCCATACTAAGGCACAAGCATTTTTATCAGATTCTTAAAAAAATATCTTAAGTAGTATGGTTATTTGTCCAGGTAAAAAGGCCATCTTTGTATAAAGAAATACAACAGAAATGTAATCAATACCATTCTTGGCGAGCATTTAGAACATTCAAAATCTCCATAGGGCAAGGAAAATAAAAATAAAAGCCCCAAAGAAATAAGTAAGACTGATTTACAGGAGAGCAAGAAGTACACTTACTACTTTAAAACCAATTAAACTACAGGTTAGGAGCCTACAGAAACCAACCTCTAAGGAAGACAACCTGTCAAGTTTAGATTTAGGTCTGTTAAACACAGCACCTAACAAAAGCTTCTGTAGTTTTTTTTTTCTCTTTAGTATTTTGAGTAACTAAATAAGATGTGATAGCATAAATTTAATCTAAATGCTCTACAGTCAGTAGAGAAATGCAGGGATGATCAGATCAGACTATCTATCTTACATGCTTAATGCAAATACAATCAATCAGTAATGTGATACTCAAAGTACTTTGTTAATACAATCACAAAGCAAAAAATATTTCAACAAGCAGAATACTGAATCTTTCATGAACTGCATCTTCTAGGTAGATTAAAATATACATATGCATATAAATATATATATTTGTCTCATGTGAAAAAAAAACAGCTCAATATTTTGGCAGTCTACTAGACCCCATAAAGGTTTTCAGAATTATGCTTGATTGTCCTGCAACTCACAGCAAGCCTTGCACCTTTCCAGCATTGGAGGCTGGCCTGACTCAGCACCAGGATGTTTACTTGTCACATACACTTGAAAGGTTCCCTTGGGCCTTTCCGCATCTGAGTATGGGAATAAGATGTGCAGGCAAGTGGCAGAAGGAAACTGCATTCTCACTTACCAAGACTGGCCCTGTCTCTCCCACACAGGCAAGTTCTGATCTTCTCCACTGCTGGAAAACAAGGGGTTGGGGAACAGAGGCTGAGGAAGGCGGTTGTCAAGCCTGGAGGAAAGGAAGCTTTGGGGGACCTAATAGCAGCCTTCCTCTGCTTAAGATGGGTTTTCCAAACTGGAAGAGTCTTTTACTGATTTACATCGCAGAGGAACAAGAAACCACAGACATCAACTCAGACACATGGCGATATTTCTGACTTGAGTAAGGAGTAAATTTTCACTAGGAAGATAACTGCATGCTTATTGCAGCAGGCTGCCCTCAGCAGCTTCACCCAAATTCAGTGCGAGCCTGTTTTGAGGAGACTGGACTACAGGGCAATGTTTCTACAACTCTGTGATGCACACCAAAGGACAGATTTTTTGTGTGGTTTTGTTTTTATAATAAAACAGATTGATGGCACAACATCTCAGTATGATGTCAAGTATTTGGCAACCTAATCTTAAAGTGTAGGCTTACATTTTTCTACACATACTCATATTGCTCAGCAATCACCGCTATTGTGACCTCTCAAACTATGTGCTATATGAAGTTAGCCAGAGACTGAAGTTTAAAAACACAGTGACTTTCTGCCCCCTCCCCACCCACTCCCATCCTGTACGGGCTACACAGTTCTCTATCAAAACACAGTATCTGATAACTTATTTTTTCTGGAGTGGAAAGAACATTGGCTGGTGCCTTATAAAAGGCTGAAACTTTAGCTGTAGTCAGACTAATTAATTATTTATGGCATTCAGTGTGACCATAGGACTTGAAAATTATGTTTTCATACCAATTTGCATCCATGTAAAGAACTTTCAAATGCTGGTTCCCAGATAAAGTACATTACCAAGCTAAAATCCTTTAATTTAATGCCATTATAAAGCCAGAAAAATAAAATTGTACTTCAATTTTCCACATGCAAATGTGTACAGACTCCTGTCAATAAGTGAAGCTTTTGTACATCATATTAATCCTTCAAATAGCTTCTTCTAGCTGAAGTGCCAACCAGTTGCACAAAGACAGGAGGAAAAAAGGGGGGGGGGAAAAAAAAAAGTAAAAAAGGCAAGAGACAAGCCCATTTGGCATATAAACTGCATCTTTGTCACATGCAGCACCAGAATTATCTTTATTGAAAACTTCCAGCATCTTAAATTCTAACCTGCTTCGGCACTAATTGTACCATGAAAGCCTTTACACATTCACAGGGGTTTGTTTTACAATCACTATTATCAGAAATCAGTAGGAAGGCAGTATTTTCAGTAGTCTAATATCAACTTGGAGTATCCCATTTCAGTAAATAATTATCCCCAGGTCTATTGCTAAAGAACAACAAAAGTTTGCAATTTATACTAAATAATAGGAGAGTTTTAGAAAAATTTCTTAAAAGTCTTGCTACAAAGTTAGTCCTAATTGAAGGGCTGGCAGTGGAAACATCATGGAATATTGTACTCATAATACAGAGGTATTACTGTAATATCATACTTAATAAAAGTTTATTATTGCTAGAATTAAAATCATTACAATATAGACACTTACCGTATCTTTGTCCTAAGTATAGAATTAATGTCTCCTTCTCAAATATAATTGTTGGTATTAAACAATTAGCTTTTTCCAAAAGCTATTTCAAACAAAAAATGGAAGGCATCTCTAAAGAAGTAGTAAACAAAAGAGGCCAAATCTTCAAACATACTAAAAAAACCTTAAAATATCAATATACATCTATATACATGCACACTGCTAAACTAACCATCTATATTACACAGTCTTTTTGGAGCACAGTCCACATCATAATGCTCACTTGACTAATAATGTACAAAGCTATATAGTTATCTCAGTGACGTTTAATTATTCATTTATAAATGCAACCCTATCTGCTCTCTGGCAAAGAACCAGCATCATCTCTAAGACCCTAGCCCAAAATTTTTTGAAACAAGGTAGGAGGAAAAGAAATGAAGTATTGGCTTTCCGTATACAAACTCCCCCCTTTTTAAAAAAATAAAATAAAAACTTGATCTAAGATTTTTAGCCCTTTTTATTTCCATTTTTTCCTTTAAATTCCTTTAATCAAACAAGATGCTACTGCTGTTCTGTGCTTCACTCTATAGAAGAGTTACTCCATAATTAATTTTCACACTGCTGCAACATGATATTATATCAAAACAAGCTGTATGGTACAGCTCAAAATACCTTAATTCCAACACTATTTATTGCTGCTTGTCATCGTTTCATACTAACTTTAAGATCTGAAGAATAAATAAAAAAAACAAACAAAAACAAACTTGTCTTAAGAAATCCAACCAGAATACTGAAATACAAAGCAAGATTCCTATCTAGATTGCCTTTTCTCCCCGCTTAAATTATTTATTACCAAATAGCACAGGCTCCTTCTCACCAACGATTCATGTCAAAGGAAAGAAGCCAAAACACACACAAACCCGTAGGCCTCTGAGCAGCTTTGAAGGGAAATGCTCTGTAAGGCCAATTAACCAACAAGAATAAGAATTGCATTTTCATGTGTCATTTGGAACATTAGTATCCCTTCTGTCACAACTATAACTGCAGTGTCCTCTCTAATAAGTAACTAAATCTGAAGGGTGCTTAAGATTTTGTCCTCTTTTCTCCTTTCTTAAAAGCCTCACAGCACACAACGCTTCACGCAAATTCAAGAGAATTGCTCTTTTGTTGTTTGCTACAGCAGCTCAAGCAATCACAGTAATTAAAACAGAATTGAGTTTATGTAGATAAAGTGCTGTACCTAAAGAGTATAATCTTTTTATATTGTGTTGTATCAGAAGAATTTAGAAATGAAATCCTTGACTATATGCATGAAAAGTTATTTAATCATAGTCAGTTGCAACATACTCTGCCTTTTAAGAAGCAACTTGACTGTCAGAATTAATTGATGTTTCCACTAAAAATCAGTTAAAGACAAAGAACTGAGAATTCCCTCTAATTTTACTAAAAATGTCAAAAAAGGAAGAAAAAATAGCATATTTCCAATACTTTTTATTCCACTGCTCATTCTTCTTTGTCTATTATAATAATGTGGGAATTGTGTAATTCCCTTCTACACAGTTACCAGGTTCTTTATTCATTCTGCCAAGCAAGCATCGGAAAAGGTGTTTTAGTTCAATGTAAAATAAAACAGTGATCTTATCCATAAAATAAAGTTTTTATTTACCTATTTTTCTTTAGCTATATCCAGGTAAAAATTAAAAAAAAAAACACTTTTCTGTACGAAGATTCTGAGGCTTTCAATTCAAATTTGCATTTCTTTTTTTTCCCCTGCGACAGTCTTCTTAATAAGCTGATGGACGGTTAGTAGCTGACTGAATCATGTTAAATGCGTATTTTACACTGCTATGATGCTCCTTTCCATGTGTTTTTCTCCTGCATTTTATATAATGTTTTCCAGCAAGTTCATGCACTCGCACAGGCTCAAACAACAAGCACTTGCAACACCAGCTACCTTTATTTTATCATCATAAATATCTGTATTCAGTGACAGAGTGAAAAGCAATCCTAAATGAACATAAATATGAAATGACAATTTAATTTTGATGCAGTACTAAAAAGACCGCTTCCTAAACAAGACCATTATTGCAACAATCTTTAGTAACATGAACCTTTCAGAATTTTTGAAACACTGACAGAGCCTCATGAGGTTGAAAGTGCTTAACTTCTGCAGAATAAAAGTTTTTGAGGGCATTATTACTATTACTTTCAAAATAACAGAGAAAAAATAGAAAACTTACATTAATCATATGAACTGATATCTGATGGCATTTAAAGGCTAATTTATAAAGAAAAAGTCATGCATTAAAAATTATGAAAATAAATGTGGTTGTTTACATGAAAAATACCCAAATCACTATATATATTATGTATAGCTACACTTGAGTAAAGCTATGTCACTTTTATTCCAGTGGAAAATCATTGGGACTAACGGTAGCTTTTACCCCCACTTGCTTTATATCACTTCACCCTGGCTAAAGCACGATCTGTGCTGTTCCAGGAATCAATCAGAACTTTTCCCCTTAATTTTCTAAAAATCTAATTAAAAGCGGCTAACAAGAAAAAATATGTTCTAGAATCCAACTACCAGGTCTTTGCACAGGAAGAACGTCCAGACCATATTGTAATAAAAATCTATTTAATTTGAATGTTCATAACTGAATTACTTAACAAGCCATTACCTCGGCAAGCCCACTAATCATATGCATAACAGCCAAATTACTTGTAGCCTCTGATATTCCTTATGCATACTGCAGCTGCAAGCTGCCATTTACAGGAATCCTTCTCTTTCCTTTCAAAACACCACGCCAAAAACCATCCTTCAGAGATTAATTGCGTTATGGGAAGAGGAGGTGCTTGGGCTCAACAGGAGCTTTTGCAGCTGCCCTCCTGCGTGCCAGTCTTGTTCAGCAAGGACTGAGCTGAGGCACCTGGAAGAAAGGGAGACTCCCAAGCACAGAGGAGCAAGCAGAACTGGTGCCTCCTGCACCAGGCAGCGTCCCAGAGCAAAGTAACAGTTTCCCATTACACTTCCTCTAGGCTCAAAGGTACACAGCTCAGCTTTCCAAAGAGTATATGATTTAGTACTTATTCTAAAGTTATTAATTCTAACATGATTATTTCCAGTTTTGAATACGCAGGCATACTCACACACACTACCAAATGCATATCAAACTTCGTACTCTCAGAATAAAAAAAATACAGCTTCACATATTTCCTGCCTGAAAATACAAACAGATGTCTATACAAAATTTAGTGCAGTTATGAACAGATTATCATTTTCAGAGAACATCTAAAATGTAGCTTCATGTCTTTTTTTTAAAGCACTGGAGTTTTTATTCATTTCTTGGTAATAACAGAAAAACTCTACTCAGCACATATGAATTCTAAAATGAAGAGCAAGAACATATATTTGTGAGTTTACCTAAATTACTGAAATTTGCTTCAGTCTACGGTGTTATTTCTCTTGAACAATATTTATTGGCCTATAAAGTTCTGCCAGCTGAATGAGAAAGAGAAACATGATTTTTCTTTGCACAATGACACTCCTTTACTGTAACTATCAAAAAATATAACTTGAATACAGTTGATTCAATAAAAAATATATTTCTAGGTGTAAAAAGAAACTCATGAATAAACACAATTTTCTTCCTATCTGAATTAAATGCAGCTGGCAATTTAACACTAAGATAACATGTGCATGGATAGATAGTTGTCCTAAACAATAAAAAAGGGGAAATAGTTCTACTTAGTACATGGTTATGATGGAGCAGAAGGAAAAAAGGAAAACCATGCGTACACCTCTTCCAAAATTATTATTAAAAGTGGTGTTTCCCATTGCCATCAAGGAAACTGCCTTTCTGAAGCATCTTTATTTTCATATTAAAGAATAATTCTGTCCCATTATTAGTCAAAGACAGTTTGCTGAACAATTTCTTTGTTTGCAGGTTGCAGGGATGGCACAAAAACAGAAAGGAAAGAACACTCCATAAAAGGGGCTTATAAAATAATGTTTGGTTTTTTAAAAAAAAAACTCTGCAATTCAGACCTTAGACAGATATTCAAACTACATTTCTGAGGTTTATATACAAAATACATTGCCAAAGTTGTGGCTAAGTGGCTTCAATGAATATGCATGCATTATAGGGTTTCTTCTCAGGTACAGCTCAGCATGGTTAACACTCATCCCGAGTCTGTCATCTGTACAAAGAGAACATGAAAACAGCCTTAATTAAAATATCAGTGCATCTAAAAGCAGCCAACTACAAATCAGATTTATAGCCTCACTACAGTGTATTATACAGCCAAAAAATACACTTTTTTTAAGTTTGACCTCAGATTCCCTGAATTTTTATATCCATGGCAAATAATCAAAGGAAGTTCTTATATAAGTTCTCGTGTCTATCTCAAAAACATTTGGGTATTAGGTACAGTTTGCAAAAACATAGACTTTTAACTGATTAGGATTAAAGCACAGATATATATTTTTTTTTTGGGGGGGGGGGGGGGAGTCTGCTTCTGTGCCAAGAACCTCAAGTGACCGAATGCCACTGCTACGAAGCATTCTTCTTTCATTAGCCAAATCATCAATTTGCTTTGCCAAAAAACAAATACGTATTTTAGAACAAAAAAGTTCCAAAACACAATATACATGCAGTTCAGCCACTTAATTGCATTGCATATAAAATATGTGCTGTATTACTAAGCTTCGACAATAACTCATATGTCTAACATTTTCCCTTTAGCTGGAAAATGATGTGTTTTATATTCTGCAGTCATTAGCTGTTATATAATTGCAAGTAAATATGCAAATTTTCAGGACACTATGTTTTTACTTTCAGCAAAGCTTTTATTTAAGAGCATATATGAATCAGCTTTCAAGATCTTCTAGAAAGGCCTATCAGCCTTCTTATTCCTGATCAATTTCTTACAAAATTAACTCACAAATACATGTGTTAAAAGGAACCTAAAAGTCAAAACATCACAAGAGCTGCATAAGCAAACTACATTTTGCAGATTAGAAGGGAACCCATCACAACTTATGCTGGGCAGTTTTAAAGTCACAACAGCACCATGTGATGAGGGAGCACAGCTTGTGCAAGAGAGTCTAAATAGTTTTTTCTAAGCAAGTTCTGTCTTGTTACAGTATTGACTATTATATTCATATTAGTCTTTGGATATTCTCAGATATTCAAGATACATTCATCTTAGAAATCTTTGCAGCACAGAGCTAAAAATAAACCTATCATGCAAATTATCTCTACTTCAGTAGAAGCATTGTTAACATCAATGAAATCTATGCTAAAAAAATGTTTACTATACCACTATTACCAATACAGTAGTCCTGAATACCTAAAAAGTAAGAATAATGAATGTCAAAAGAAAAAAGTGCCACCTGTTTTTTCTTAATTGCAGATAAATGAAGATATGCAAAACTTCAAAACAGAAAAAAGCTGCCAGGTAAAATTTCAATGATTCTCATTTTAACAAGTGAATATTCTTAGAACAAACATTTTCTTCACAAGCTTCCTTTTTTGCTTTTGCACTTATACCTTCATATGTACAGCTAGAAGTTTCAATATTTAATTGATGTGGTAGCTGTCTTCTTCCTTTCTTTATATATACACACTATGGTACTGCAGAAGATTTCCTTAAATAACTTGGAGATGTATGGTGTGGCCACACATCTCAGACCCTTCTGATGCCTTTACACATCTCATCATTTGAGGCCTCGATGTTTCTATTTCCCCCAACACAGATTGGTGGCAGGCAAGAAGATGACAATTCGGGCATGGAGGGGCTTGCTAATCAGAAAAAAAAACTAATCTCCAGGAGCAGTTGTTGTTCTAGTTGCATAACTTGGAGTAGATGTTGTTAATATGCCAATTACATTCCAGCACTGGAAACTGGAAACTTTTCACAGCCTTGTTCACAGAAGACATATGCTTGCTTGCTAGCTTTTCCCCTTTTCAGTGGTGACCATTTCCTTGAAGATCCCTAGGACACAGATCAGGGGAAGGGCTAGAGGATTATATAGTGGTGGGAAGCATCTTTCGGTTATTTCTGAGCAATGGGGGCTAATGTCTCTCAAACTCAGCCAGGGGTCAACCAACATATAGGCTGAGGCAATAAATTAGTTTTTGAGAGAGTTACTCATCCTGACAGATGTTAAATGCACACATACTGACCAATTCCAGCTTAGTGAATGCTTAACTTGTCTGCCGAACTTTACAGTGATAACATGAGCCAAAGAAGTCTTGACTTTCACAGCAAAGCCAAGAGCCTGTGAATGGAAAGACCTCAGTGCCACAAATCTTTTCAACAGCTCATTCCTGTATGTGTTCAATATGAGCACCCAGTAGCCTCAAGAACAGAGCTGAGTTTGATGAGCTGATTTGATGAGCTCCATATTCCTGGCAGCCATTAATTCTCATGTTAGGAAAGCCTTCATACATGACAGGGTAAACATGGATCTTGAGCTCACATTCAGATCCTGGCAAACACACAGGCCAGACAACTAGCCATGAGATACTCCAGAGAGGTCTGACCACTGGCTAAGACAATAAAAACACTGTGAGTGTGTACCAGGTGATGAGAAGTCTTAGATAATCACTTGAGAAAAAGCCAGGATAAAGCTGCTGAACAGCTGGAAAAGATTAAGGAAAGTGCTCTGTAACCACAATGGGAAAATTGACATGAACAAAAATTATAGCAGGTGAGCAGGGAGGAGACACAATAATGGATCCTCTTCACACAGCCCAAGAGGAAAAACCTGTCAGGGACATAACTGGGCACCCCAGGTTAGAATACTCAGGACAGCTTCAAGAAAGAACGAACTCTGCACACTATAGATATAAATGGTAGCAAGAAGTTACTTCTCGGGACCAATTTATAATCACCAAAACTAAAATATAGGTCCCATGCAAACATTATTAAATGTCACACTAATTACAAAAGAAGATTAGAAGTCAGTGTTCAGACATAACACAGACCCTTAAAAAAGGCATGTTTTCTTCAATTTAGCTTTCCATTAATAATAAAATCAAATAAAAAGCATTGCCTCTGAGAACATAGATTGTTTTTCTTAAAGTCAGTACAGTACTTTGATATAAACAGGCATTAGCATGATTGATAGATTTTGAAATTTCATCAGAAGGCTTCCTGAACATCCTGCTGCAATAAATTTCACAAGTTTAAAAAGAGTCTATTAAGGCAAGAAAACAGAACACCGCGTGCACTGACGGGCAGCAGAATGACACCAACAGCAATAAAGCAGAGAAGAAAAAAATAAGTAAACAAAAGAGCATCAGCAAACTCCTCAAAAAAGGAAGTTTTCTTAGAGAAAGCAAGAACAGAACACATCAGAGCTTTTAAGAAGAAATAAAGCTGATTTTAATTACAATACTTACTATCAAACTACATACAACTCTTTCAATTACTCGTCCAATTATATGTGTAAAAGACAACTTGTGAAAATAAAGCCATTTTTCACCAAGTGAATGCTGTGTACGTGAACAGTTTGGAAACTGAGCTACATTTAAAAGCCAAACAAAATTTCTTCCTAGCAAATTCAATACAGTTTGACAATGCTGCTTAGGCAATCTAGCATTAGCTGCTGCTAAAAGAGGAAATCTTGCAGCCGTCTTCAGCCACCACTTTATCATTCCCTTCCTTTTAAAAGCCATTTGACACTTCTGACGTAATAATGAGATAATTCAAAGAAAATATTCACTTTGAGGAAATAATTCTTTTGAAAGCTTAGTCTTCATATCAGACGCTCAGTGGCTCACCAGCAATGCCACTGCAAGGTAAGCAGAAAGGAATATATTTGCTTGCAAGAGAAGAGGGGGGGGGGAAAAAAAAAAAAAAAAAAAAAAAAGTATCTGGCCTGTAGACCTGCTGAGCTGTATCAAACTGCAGCTTCAGTCACAGTAACTCAAGTTTAAACTTTTAAAAGACCTCTCAAGTATGTTTCTGTTTTATTCTGCTTAACAACTACTAGTTTCATTACCTATAGCTGTTTTCAAAACAGCTTCTGTCTTTCGGATCTGAATTGAAGAAAATAGCCCAAGATTGGCAGTTTATTACAGTAGTTATTTAAAGCATCATCACAAATCTCAATCACTACAAAAAAATTAAAAAATCCTACAAAAACCCAAACACAGTTGGACAACATTCAGAATTTCTATGTAATTCAGTGAGAATAGGAAGAACATTTTTATTGTGAAAAAAGTCTTTTGGAATTTCACATTTCTACCTTATTGCATGATTTTTTCTTTTCCTCATTGATTGTATCACCATCAGTGACTAACACAAAGGTCTGACAATATCCTAGAAAACGTAAGATAGTAACTCTGGCTAGCAGATTTCTCACTTGTATGCTTCACAAGCCAAATGTTATTTTTCACAAACCACTGCTTACCTTTTCTAATGCAGATTAGCTCATGTACACCACAAGTTCGTTCTCCACCTATATGGAAATAATTAGAAAATATTAACAAATAAAATACTTGGTCTCTAAGTCTTATAAAGAGTAAATTATAAAATCATTTTCAATGAAAAATGCAAACAGAGTTCTTTTTTCATATATAAATTCAAAATTTGCTAAATGAATATCCATGATATTAAAAAGGTCTGATACAGGAGAACGCATGTTCTACCACTGCACGTTACAGAACGAAGAACAGACAGTTACAAACTACTGAAGAGATTCTTCTGATATGCAAGACTTGAAAGGGCTTGTTTTCATTTTGATTATTTATATTGTATACATTTACAACATTACTGATTTCATTCTCTTCTAAAATAACATATTTTCGAATGATATTCCCCAGGGCAAACCTTAAAATTCCAAGAACTATCAAGGTATGACCTACATCTTCAAGATACCCTAATGCCCTCTAAGTTTTCTTCCATTGACAGCAAAACACTGATTTTTAGCAACATACAAATGCAGAACTGTAAAGAAATACCTAGGTCACCAAATAATGTTCTCTACAGCCTCAACAGTTTGAAACAGTTTGAAACAGTTTTCAAAGAGACCACAAAACATCTATTCCATATATAAATCATATAGTACTCCAAACACTTTACAACACATGAGAATAAACTTTAGATAAGAAAATCCTTTCCAACTCAAGGAATGTGGAAATACACTTGTTTTTTATTCTCCCTCAGTCCACCAAAAAGGATCATAATTATTCTATGATATCAACTAATATTTAAAGTCACAATTGACATACTAACAGTTGCTATTTTAAAAAGTTAAATGCATATGTTTGTAACTAAAATTACTTTCTAAGAATATGTAGGTAATGTACATATTGGACAAAAAATATAAAAAGGATCAATAAATGGAAAGAGGTTTTTCAATACTAAAGACTAAGTATACTCTAACTATCTCCTTTTAACCGAAGAATGTATTTTTTTTTAATTAATATTCAGGAATATGAGATACAGGCCTCAAGGAAACTTTTGAATGGGTTTTTTGAATAGCAGGTGTTAGGTAAGTCAGGTGACACACAAAATTCACCTAGAAATCGTAGTGAAAGGGATAGCGAGCAGCAATTGACTTCAACTGTATGTTACAATCACCACTGAAATCAACAGGCAAGAAAGCTCAGCTTAGAATACCTACTCCAGTTTTAGCTTTTGCCTTGGTACCTTTTGTTTTCTAAAAGCATATAAATGATTGAGAAATTTAAGATACGATAATTTTCCAACTAAATAGAGTTTATACAATCACAGGATATATATTATCTAAACTTACACTGTCTAACATGAATTCATTCTACATTTTATTTTTTGCTTTTTATTAGGTCAGAAAAATCTTAGGTTTTTTTTTTTTTAAGAGTTTTTACACTTTTTTCCCCGCAAACTGCTTTTAGATTGAAATTGTTATCCAATCAACTGTTAAAGAAAAAACATAATGAGCTACTTTAAAAAAATTAAACTTTTGTAATTGAAATTAATCAATTCATTAAACAAAATAAAACTTATCCTCAAGCGGTTTGAACAGATTTTTCTTTTTCCCCAGTGCTCCTCAAAACTGAGGAACTAATACACCTTCGACACCTTGTTTTTACTCACAGATCAGCAAGGGAAGAGAAGCTTTTCTGTCTTTTTAACCACTGAGACTTTCAGTTTTGAAAGACCCACAGAAAGTGCTAAACTGGAAATGTGAAAGCATTTTGCAAATTAGCAAGACTTCAGACTGCTAAAGTCTTAAATTAGGAGTTGAAAAGTCTGTTTGCAATATGGTTAGCCAACAACTCCCACAGGTCCAACGCGATGACCCTCTTAAATTCAATTACATTCAAGTAACATTTCAACCCTGTAAAATTTAATGTAGTGGTAGGCCACCACACTTTCAAGCTTAATTAAAACTTCAATTCTAAATCAGACTTGCGAAGTTATTGATTCTATTTTATTCTGTCTATAAACATAATCTTTTATTTAATGCTTTAAACTTTAAAGTTATTTTGCATATAAAACTATGTAATACTTTGTCAAAATTGTTGAAGAATGCAACTTAACAACTTGGAACATGGATTTATGCAAATTAAAAAAAAAAAAAACACAGAAACTTTAAAAGACCAAGTCATCACAGAATGCCACTTTCAACACTACACCTGAATCTTTCAAGAAAGCAGTACCACTGAGGGTACCCAAAATAAAACATTCAAATATACAGTGCAATAAAATGACCATAAGTTTTGCTTAGAACTAGAGGGAGCTGAAATACGTGATGAAATTTATTTTCACAATTTCAGAGATTACTGTACCAAGTCTCTATTTGCAAAGATGACTATCACAATTCATTGCACCAAAAAGACAAAGAGTCAGATATCAAAAAGTACACTATTTTAAATTGATTAAATAGAAAAAAAAATGCATAGCATTTTAAAATGAGTGCGATTCAAACTTTTAAAGTTCTGCTATGCTTTGAGTTCAGCAGAAGTGTCAGTAGGTGGTTCTGAAAATAAGTGCCCTATAATAATGTAATTACACCACAGAGCTTAGCAGGACCTCAGATAAGAGTCCTCTTCAAAGCAGGTTGTTCTGGGCAAGGACCTGCCATAACCCCCCTGGGCCACAGCTCCCATGGCCTCGTTGGTGCAGCTGAGCTCAGCGCACGTCGCCACCAAATGACACTGCCCATCCATGGATCCCCAGCTCTTCCCTGCTGAGCAGTCCCTGGTGGGTCGGCCCCAGCTTGCAGAGCTGCCCGAGCCAGTTCTCTCCTGCAGCAGGTCCTTGATGAAGCCAATGCTGCTTGCCAGGTCACGAAAGCCCACCTAGCTGCATGGCAAATAAAAGGAGCTGGGCTCCCTGCAGAGCACGGACAAGGACCCTGCCTTTCAGCAGGGCACCTTCAGCGGGGCTGCGCGGGACCGCAGCGAGCCAGAGCACGGCTAAGGCCCCCCCAGCTGCCCCTGCCTTGCAGGGCTGTACAGCGAGAAGGAAGCAACAGTGCCGTGCAGTGAATGCATAAAATAGAGATGCTAAGGCACAGAAACGTCAAATGGGGTCCAAATGAGAAAGCCTAACACAATGTATAGCATGTATTAATATGCCTGAAACTCCCACTGAATTAACTGGAACCACCTCCACTGAGGTATAGAAGAAAGAAAATGAAAAGGACTAGGAGACTATGCCACTGAAAAGAGATGTTCTCAGGGACCTCCTCCCCATATCCCAAAAATAATATTAACCCAGCTTCCTTTCTGCCCAGGATCACATGAATTTCCAGTTTTCTGCAAACCCTAAATAATAACAACACTTAAAATAAATGGTTAGAAATGACTTCAGCTTGGTCTCAAATACCTATTGGTATTAGCAGTAGAAATGAAGAGATGCAGGAAATATAACTAACAGTAGAAATATATAGTAGAAAGTATTGAAATCTGACCTCACATAAAACTTGTGCAACCTTTAAAATGAAACAAAACAAAAAAGCAGAAGGAGAATCAGCAACTACAATAATTGTTAGTACATTGCAAATGAAAGCAGGTTAGAAAATAGAGTCAAGCAATGGATATTGACAGCAAATGCTGTGGAAATTAAACAGGAAGGTGTTGACAACAAAAGATGTTATTGACAAAGGAAAGTCCAGAACAAAGTTTCAGAAGAATGAGTTAGGAAGCAATTTAAAAAATAAATAAAAATAAATGGACTATAGACTCAATCCTTTATTTTAAAAGCATGCATCTAATAATTTTAATTAAATCAAATAAAATTATTTATGTGTATATATTTTTTGCATAATGCTTTATCTGGATGTCTCATTTCAGATAAAAGATGAAACTTCAATAAAAAACAAAATTACTATCAAGATTTCAAAATAGTCTAGTTATTAGAGGGGAAAAAAAGCTTACTTTAGAGTACAAAACTACCTGTAAGATATTGTTCCAGTCATACTGAACCTACCACTTTTAACACTGAAGTACGTGTTCCTCTGCAGAATCTGACCTATTAGTCTATAGCCTCAAAAATCATTTTCTGTCTAAAAGCAGCCTTGAAAAAGCTTTCTCTATGTGAAGATTTACAAGGAAAGCAGAAAACTTCTCCCACCTCCAAGAGTTAAATAATTAAAAATTGGAAAGTGCAATGATTAATTGCTGAGTAGAAATCCTTACTTCAGTCCCTACCTGCACATCTGTTTTGATCTACAAAATTGGACCTTTGCCCAGTTCAGACTAAAGCCCAGTCAATATCCAGGAAGACCATTATCTTTGCATCGTTTATTGCCAAAACCGGAGGAATAACAGTGAGTTAGACTCAAGTGAAAAGAAAATATGACTTCACAGCTAAAGAATGTAAAGTTTTCTTAAAGACCACAAGGCTCTTTTCCCCCTTCGTTATAACTGTTGATCAAAACACAGACAAGTAACACAGGCCAACATTTTCATCATGTAGCCGCTGGGTATTTGTTTACCTATATGCCTATCTAGAGTGCTAGAGTTCAATTTGCTAAAGTGAAGGTAAAATTCAAAATCTAATCTGAGTTCAGGAAAAATCCCACTTTGAACAGATCAGCTGTTTATATAAGAAGTACAACAGTTTCAACTCAGACCATGGGGAGCTTGTCAAAAGAAGCTTTTAGAGCATTAGAGGTTAGATTTTAAGCAGCATTGCCTAAAGCAAGATAGAGATCTAATGGCTTTCCAATTCAATAGGCCCATGACATTACAAATCCCACGAGAGATTTTATAATTTGTATACGGCACAGCTTTACTTGTTATCATACATAGCAGGGGGACACATACCTACAATGGCAACAATGAGAGAATTAACACCAGGTAATATTCCTGAAACAGTCCCCTACTCAAAGAACATGGATAAGACACCGAGTCTTGGATAGAGTTTGCATGGATGTCCAAATCAGATATCCCAGTATGTGATCCCCATCACAGTTAAATTTTTTTAAAGCAGACACTGGTAGAGAATACTAGTTCTTACACTTAGCCTTTATGTAATACTGCTGGTGCTCCCAATACCTGCCCTGGCCACACCGGCTCGCTCGGCAGCACTGCAGCCAATTCAGGTCAGGGCTAACTTGAGGATCTCTGTATTATCTTACCTCCTTCTAGGGCACAGCGCAGCGACACCCGAATATGCCGGGTTACTTGGGAGGCAAGATAAAACTGTTCCACGGGCTACCTTCAACCTACAGGCCACATATGACACTCCAACCTGAGCACAGCAGCCAGGTTAGCACTCTTTACTTTCATTTCTTTTTCTGGATTATGATGTGTGCTACTAGACATAGCTTTTATGTAATTCCTTTTTATTCTTACATGCATAAATTACAATAAAAATTCATTTAGTAATTCTTGCCTTTGTTTCCCAAGGAAATGAAGGTTACATAATTAGTCTTTTTCCTGCCTAGTCTCTCCATTACTTTTGATTTCATAGCTACCTCAGACGAGAATTGGCAGGAAGAAGTAGGAACTTGATACTTCCAAGATTTCAGAGTTTCTTGAGAGACAGCACAGCCACTGACCACTGCGCTCACCAAACACAACCCACCAGCCCATAAATCCATGTATAGTACAAACGGCTTCAGAGTCTGCTCCCAAGCAAGCATGTGAGGAAAGAGAGGAGGACAATCTTGTCAGAAACATGACCCAGCTGAGGACACTTCAGAGGGACTGAGTAGATGCAGAATGAAGCCAAAGTTATTCAAAGGCCTAGGTACATGAGGAAGCCTGCAGCATACTGCAGCAGGAACCACAAAAAGAGAGAGGTACAATATTACAGAAATGGAATTACAGGGGGAAAATATGGCAGATCATGTTCCTTAGAATTGCAGCGTAAAGCTGTCTTCTATTAAGTTATTCCATGGGACTTTCTTTTCACCTGCTCATCTACCTTTTCACTTGCTCCTCTTCTGCTCTACCACATAAGAAACTTGATTGTTTTTTTCCACGTCACAAACCTTTTACTACTTATCATTCTCTTTAATGCAACTTTTAACAACAATTTTTAACATTTGACTTCTAACGAGAGAAACCTAAAAGTGTTTAAAAACGAGAATTAACTTAGTTGCTGTACACATTCCCCTCTCCTAGGGATGTACAGTTTTGTATAGTCTTATACCACCTTACTGCATTTCCAAGAGCAGGCCAAACCTGGCAAAAGTAGATTTAAGACGACAAACTGGATATTCTCATACATTATAAAGCACAGTGGAACCTCTATGCCTTTTCCCTCCTACGCACAACAGGACTTCCATTACAAGCTCTTCACCAGGACCTCAATTTAACAAGGTTGTTGAGGCAGGTGCCCAAGTTTTACTGCTGCTCAAAGTAGTAAAAGCAACAGTACGAAATCAAATTCACCTGGCCAGGGCAACAGGCCAACAGGGCAATTTTGATTTTGAAGGATTGTCAGGTCTCAGAAGCAACTCCTTGATTGTCTCCTCACAGTCCCAGTATATTGCCTCAAGACTCCAATTTAGGCAGTTGGAGTTGAGAAGATTCCCTTTTCTACCAGAAGCTGACTACTATTCTGATGTTCGTTTTCAATTTTGCTTTACACACTATGATACTTGTCTTCCTTCCCATTCTGATACTGCCCACATGAGATTAATTTAACCTGCCTCTATAAAAGGTGGAAACATTTTTAAAAGTATTTTGTAACTTAATATACCTTTATTTAATACAAACACTAAGTTTGTTTAGGAAAAGAGAAATATACTAGATATTAAAAGAGTCTGTCAGTAATCACAATGCAAAAGTAACTGTTGTCATTGACCAAAAATAACTTTGCTTATTTCGTTCTTTACAACTCTTGTTAGGAAAGACTTCACCTTAAAAACAAAAATGTCAGAGTTAAACTAATGTAAACTGGTATGCCGATATTTTTAAAACAACAGCCAAAAGCACTTGATTCCTTGCAGACAGTATATCCTAAAGTGAGCTGCTTTAACTTTCTGTACTCTTCAAATATAAGATGCATATTTCACTACAAGGAATTTCAAATTGCTTAATATTCATCCTTCCATTAGAAGTCTACAAATCTTTCTTATTTCCTGTGGCTTAATAACAAACAAACAAACCAAAAAACTTGTGCTATGGAATGGTCTTTAAAATGAAGCATTTTCTCCGATTACTTTATTAAACCATGCAAACATTTACTTGGATACGGTGCGAATTCTGCCTTCTGACACCTTAGACAAGAAGCTCTACAGTTTGATCCTGAATTCAGGCAGTCAGTAGTTACCCATATCACAGATCTGAAAACATTGCTGATGGGGAAGCAGTACTGCTAAACAGAACAATCAAGGAAGATACTATTACACGACCAGGAGGAGACCACTAAAATGAAGTATAAAGATCATAATAGCTACTAACATATCTGTAGTAATCAGATACTCAGTTAAAAAGCAGGGAGAGGGAGAAGAGAGGATGCTACATTCCTGCTACAGCAGAAATATTCATTCTATTTTCTGTCTTGAGCAAGAGAACTAAATCAAAACATAGCAGATCAGTTTCACAACTGCATTTTCATGTCTTGCCTCACCTTTAACTGCAATCTACGGACCAAATCCTCAGGAGAACAGAGCTCTTGTTTTTGCAATTTCATTACTTGCCTCCAGGAGAACTTGGCTATTTTGACAACCTGCCCTGGACCTAACGAGAAGTGCCATGTTCTTTTGAACAGCTGGATTGCTTAATCCATTCCAGGGTGCATGTTTTAATCATTAAGTAATGCCTTAAATCCTCTATGAATATTAATAACAAAATTTAAATCTTTACATAAATATGTTCAGTTCTGTAACAAATTCTCACAGGTTTCTGCGAAAAGGCTGCCTAAACTGCAAATACCGTCAGATTTCAAAGGGCGGACATTGTCTCTCCCAGCTTTGAGTTACCTAATAAGCACAGACTCAGCAGAATGCTTTGCTCTCTTCTTTATAATATTAAGCTGACTTTTGAGCAGAGAAGAGCTTAGCCAATGTAAAGCTGTCCAACTTTGGCTCCTGGTGCGCGCAGCTTCCAAGGCGGGGTGAAGAGGCAGCTCTGCTTGCGCAGGGCAACTTCTCCTCACGCACTGAGGCCTGATTTGCTAATCCACGGAAACCGACAACGCAGAAACATCCCACATGCAAAACAAACAACAGCAGCTCCCCTCTTCGCTCTCCTCCTAGGTTCTTTTGGCTATAAAAACAGATGTTTTCAGAAAGAAACATTGAGGACATTGCATGTCTCTAAGCCTTGTTTTGCTGGAAATTTAAGGGTTTTTTTTTTAAGGAATTTTTAAGTGATGTATAAAATCACTCTCTGATTCTAGAAGGATATTTTTCAAAACAAAGCTCAGAAGCCCTGTCTTTAAAGATAACCCTCTCGAGAGGGATCCAACAAGTGTCAACTCTGTCTCCTTCCTTTTTAAAAAAGGGCAATAAAAGCGACGAGCAGAGGGAACTGAGGGGACCAGCTTGCACACAGGCTGCTAGCTCGCAGCACAGGGCACCCAGGAGAGCACAGGGCGCAGCCCTTGAGCAAGGGATTAGTTTTCACAGACCTCAGGGCCAGCGGGGCAGATTACTTTCCAAGCAGCGGCCGAAGCCCCCTGTGCAGGGAGGGCGGCTCAGGCTCCGCGTTTCTGCATTGCCCCGCGACATGCCCTCCCCGCGGGGCGCGCAGGGCGCCTAGACACCCATCCCTCCCCAGCGGCGCCAGGGAGCAGGGGCAGCCGCCGCTTCCCTGCCGCC